>VMDO01013419.1:0-58336 GCA_007922755.1 Pedetes capensis
AAAGCTGGACATTGAACAAGGGAGACAGAAAAGGAATTGAAGCTTTTGAATTGTGGTGCTGGAGATATCTATTGAATATACCATGGACTGCCAAAAGAACCAACAGATCTGTCCTAGAAGAAGTACAACCAGAGTGCTCCTTGGAAGCAAAAATGGCCAAACTGCGTCTTACATATTTCAGACATGTAGTCAGGAGAGAATAATCCCTGGAGAAGGACATAATGTTTGGGAGAGTGGCAGGTCAATGCAAAAGAGGAAAACCCTCCACCAGATGGATTGACACAGTGTCTGCAACAATGGGCTTAAACATAAGTAAGATCGTTTGCCTGGCACAGAATCGGCAAGTGTTTCGATCTGCTGTACATAGGGTCGCTATGAGTCGGACTCGACTCTACGGCCCCTAACAACAACAACAATTGCAAGTTTATATTAATACCTGTTCATAAATATCACATTATTACTGTGTCAGGAGTTTGGGTACAGCTCAGCTGGGTCCTCAAGTCAGAGTTTCCAAAGGCTGAAATCTAGATGCTGACCAGCTTCATTCCTCTCTGGAGATCAGGGTCCATTTCCAGGTTTTGATGGTTGTTGGAAGAATTCAGTTTCTTGCTATTATGAGACTGAGGTCCTTTTTTTGTTTTTGTTTTTGTTTTCCATTGGAATCAGCAGGGTCCACTTCTGCTCCCTGGAACCTACTCACAATGTCACATGGCCCTGTCACATCCTGAAAGCTTATTTTTTCATGACCAGCAGGAAAATCCCTCCCTCCACAGTCTTCTAAAATGCAGTCTTATTAATATAATGGTATCACCAGAGTGACCGTTACTTTTGCCACATTATGTAATCAATACTAACTTTTCCAATTTGTACTGTCACAATTTTCCCCTACACTCAAAGTGAGAAGTTTATACAGGTGTGCCTCATGGTGAGTTTCCCTTAGGGTGTATCTACTACACTTGGGCAAATCCTGTGTAGTCACAATGATTAACTTCGACATAAATCTCTTATGCTGGGATGAAAAGTTATGTACAGTTTTTAAGGTATTCATTCATGCTGCTAATTTGTATATTTATATAAGACCAAATTAAGTACCAAACCCGCCTGAAGTACAAACTAGTGTACTTAAAAATTATAAATAATTATAATTATAAATTATAACTTTATAATTATATATTCACTGATTTCAATGTCATCAATCTAGGAATGTTCTGAGGACTATTAAAATGATACTACATCTAAAACAGACATGATTAACACCTGTAAAATTTAGAATTAATTTAATTTTATATACTCTATGATGTCAGCTTTTACTTATAGGGTAAGTTAAATTACAAGAAATGTGAAAATAAGTGAATAGAAATTGAAGTATGAGAAATTCTATAGTACATTCATTTTAAATATGTGTATAAATATTCAAGTTAAACCTCTTTAAAGTTATTTTAAGGTTGTACTCATGTCTTTATTGCTTTCCATCAGAAAAAAAGAAACTTCAAAGCAAAGTGCAATAATTTTTATAGGTAATTTAAATAAAGTTAAATGCTTTAAAAACAAGATAAATATGTGCTTTGATCATAAATTAGCAAGTCCCATCACCAAGATTATATAATGTACATGTTTGAGTATGTGCTAGAAACATAGGCATGCTAAATACAACAAACACCCTAAAAATCTTTGCAAAGATGCATCCTAGTCTTTAAAATACTTATTTTTTTCCTCATTGCCATCTGTATCGGGATGATCAAAACTGCAGAAGACCTAACTGTGTGTCCAACACCTGACTGTCTCAGATTGCACTTAAGACTAGTAGTGGCTTTGCCAGGCTTTTAACCATAATGCCACTAAATTTCTGATACAGTTTATTTCAAGGAGGAACATGCCTTATATTCATTTGTGTTTGGCTCATCTTTATTTTGTGTGTATAGAAGGAGTGCTTTACTTAATCCTCTTTAAGGCACCTGGAATAAGATCATTAATATTTTATCAACTATAGAAATATGGGTCTAGAAAATATATTTTGCCCTTGAAAATAAGAAAACCAAGATCTACTTGGTTTTATTACTGCCATCATAACCTCCTTATTATTTAGCATTAAAAAATAACAAGAAAATAATTTCTGTAGAGATCACTGTCACAACCCATAATGCCAGACTAGAGTACCTGATAAGGGACAACTCTGTCAGTTGAGTTATAGAAGATATTTTAGAGGTGTCAGAGAAAAATCTGAGTTGACATTTTGCTGAAACTATAGCTTCTTTAAAAAGTGATACAAATGTATGGATGTTCCTATGAAATTAGCTCACATCCACCTCTAGATTGGTCAAATTTCTAATTCAATGCAGAAGTACCAAAATAAGCATAATTGATGCAATGGCAAAATATACAATCTACTATTAAGATATTGATCATAATATTGAAAATCAATAATTAGGAAAAATTATAGTTTTATGTTTGTTTTAATTTATGTTTCATTTTTTAAAACTTTTTTTTTCTGACTCTTTCAGGGCCTATGCTTTAAAACCACAGACCAATACAATCTCATGTCTTTGTCCAGCTCAATTTCCAAGAACCAAAGTTTCCATCTGACAACAACACTCATGTACAGAATTTTTAGTAACATAATTGGGCTATAAAATTAAACTCAAGTAGATAGCAACTCTCATAGGTTAGAGCAAAAGTAACAGACTTCAATTCTATTTAATCAGTCCTAGAGTGTATAGTCCTAATGCCTACCTATTAATTTAAGAAGATCTAAAAAACATCGTAGGTAGTAGCTAAAAATGTCTATCACTTTTTTATGGAAAATACTTCATAATTCATACTATGCTAACCACAAGTGTATTTCTGCATTCGTAAAATAGTCATCAATAGCTTGGAGTACTCAGAAAAGCCCATCAGGAAAGTTAAAACTGCATTCAAGTTACATTAGAGCACATTGGATCAGCTGTTGCCTGAGATTTCTAACATATAAATTTACAGAAACTGCTGTTAAGTTTAAAAAAAAAAGATCAATAAAGGATATGAGTTAAAATCTCCAAAATGCTACAGAAATTTTTCCATGTGTATAAGATATAGTACTGCCAAGATACTGATTAAAGACCTGGGCTCTGATTATCCAGCTATGAGATGCATTGGCATTTGACAGTTTATAGGTCAAATCACCTCTAGGTATTGCCAACTGCCAAAGGTAGCTGCCTAGCCTAAAGGTACATCTTATTCCTAGGATAGTCTAGCCAAAAGACAAGTCAATGTGCAGGAACAAAGACTGGCCTCTTGTCTCAAGGGATTTAATTTTGAACCCAAATCTCTGTCCCTTTTTCCTCAAAGATATTGTTCCAAGTAAACCTTCTTAGTAAACCTTCCGCCCTCAATTCTCAAAGTTAGTTTTCTGGGAAACTCAGTCTATGATGGCATATATGCAACACATAAAAATTGTGACTTTAAGTACCAAAATAAATAACAGATAACATGGTTGTTACCAGATGATGAAATCATAGGAAATATTTATTTTTCTTTGTACTTCTATATATTTATTATATACACTATGCTAAACTTGAATACAGGGCTGGGATTTAGCTCAGTTGGTAGAGCGCTGCACTGCAGTCTCTGAGGTCCCAAGTTCAATTCCCAGCACTGCAAAAATGGGAGAAGGACCTAGCAACCCACTCCCAAGGCAATCCCTAACCGGTCAGCCATTGAAAACCCTATGAGGGTCACTATGAGTCGGATACCAACTCAACGGCACCTAACAACAACAACAAACTTGAATATTTTTTGCAGTGGTGGAGTACTGGGGAGTATAACCCAGGGCCTCTCACATACTTTGCAACTGCTCTGCCACTGAGCTGCACTCCGAGCCCATTTGTTTTGTTTGTTTGTTTGTTTATTTATTTATTTATTTTTATTTTGAGACAAGGTCTCACTAAGTTATACAGGATGCCTCTGGCCTTGAACTTGCAATCCTCTTGCCTCTGCCTGCAGAGTCTCTGGAATTATAGGGATGTACCACAGCACCCCAGCTCTAAATTTGGAGCATTTTTTTACAGGCTTACTTTTTAAAAAAATGTTTCTTTAGAGAAACCCTATAAAAGGCAATGATGAATATGTAATTGCCAAATGGAAACTGAAAAATGCTCATGCATAGTATATATTTAATAGTGAAAACAGAAGATATCTATGTTGCTTTCAAATATACATGTGATGATAATATAGAGGGATTTTTAATCTCTCAATTTCTCTAGAAGGTTAATTCTTCTCTAGAAGGTTACCATAGGATTTGTTCACCAGATGTTAGTTAAAATACAACAGAGCATTTTCCAATTAGCACTGTTTGCCTGAAAATTGAGGATACAAAAGAGAAAGTATAAAGGGAATTCACCTACTTATTGGATTGAAATTCTTCTTGAACTACATGATCAATTTAGAGATTTCTAAGTATTCAAGGAGACACAATGTTATCTCCTCCTTGCCTAAACACTAATAGTGCAAATAATAAATCTAGTGTAATTTCCTGGAAGAACAATGCAACTATAAAATATGCTGTTTAGGTTGCTTAAGTGTGTGATATTAGACTTTGTTGTTGTTGTCAGGTGCTGTTGCGTCAGATCTATTTCATAGTGATTGTATGTAGAACACTATGAAATACTCCCTAATTCTGTGCCAGGCATATAATCTTTTTTATGTTTAAGCTCATTGTTGCAGACACTATCTGCAATCCATCTAATTGAAAATCTTCCTTGTTTTGGCTGACCCACCACTCTCCTAAATATGATATCCTTCTACAGGGATTGGTGACTCCTGACCATATGTCCAAAATACATTAGACACAGCCTAGCTATCTTTGCTTCCAAGGAGCACTCTGGTTGTGCTTCTTCTAAGACATACATGTTGGTTCTTTTGGCAATCCATGGTATATTCAATATTTGTCTCTAGCATCATAATTCAAAAGCATCAGTTCTTCTCCTATTACCCTTGTTCAATGTCCAGCTCTCACAACCATATGATGCAACTGAAAATACCATGGTATGAGTCAGGCGCACCTTTGCCTTCAATGTGACATCTACTTTTCAATACTTTAAAGAGGTCTTTTGCAACAGCTTTCCCAATGCAATGTGTCTCTTGATTTCTTGACTGCTGTATCTGTGGGTGTTGGCTTCAGTGCCAAGAAAAAAAAATCCTGGACATCCTCAATTTTTTCTCCATTTATAAAGAAGTTGCATACTGACCCAGTTTTAAGAATTTTTGTTTGGTTGATGTTGAGATGCAATCTATACAGAAGGCTGTGTTCTTTTATTTGCATCTGCAAATGCTTCAAATCTTCTTTAGTTTCACCAAGCAGAGTAGTATCATCTACATAACACAGGATGTTAATGAGTCTTCCTCCAATCATGATGCCATGCTCTTATTCATAAAGTCTAGCTTCTCAGATTATTTGCTCAGTATGGAGACTGAGTATATGGTAAATGGACACAGCCCTGATGAACACTTTTCTTGACTTTAAACCCTCAGCAATTCCAACCAAATCCCATAGTTTAAAATTACATACTTCAAGGAAAAACAGGGAATGCTATATTGAAAAGGAATGGACTCTATGGTAACTTTGTTGTTGTTAGGTGCTGTCAAGTCAGTGTCTGACTCATAGTGACTCTATGTAAAACAGGCAAGACACTATTTCCATGTTTCTCTGTTATTCATAGAGTTTTCAATGGCTGATTGTGTTTTGGGAGTGGGTTGCTGGGTCGTTCTCTCAAGCCTACAGCACCTGGTGTTCCTAGGTGGTCTCCCATCCAAGTACTAACCAGGCCTGATCCTGCTTAGCTTCCAGTATCTGACGGGATCAGTCACCACAATGGTACAGCTGCAGGTGTAACTATAGTAACCAGACACAACATAAAGTGCTCTCAACAATCATCCCTTTCATGTATTTCATGCTTATATATTACAGTTGTTAGTAGCTATGAGTACCAAGTCATGAAGGTTAAATGATACAAAATATTTCCTTAGAGTTGCTGATTTCTCCAGCACAAGGGATTCTACAACAGCAACTCTGATTTCTAGACAAGGAAGTTGAGAAAACAACATGGACATTATATTGAGTTATAATATGTCACTTTGTTTTAAACATAACAGATTTAAAACTATTTTGTCACAAACAAAAGAACCTACAAATTTTAGTTGACAAAATAAGAAAACATATTCTTTTTCACAGTACCCTCTACAGCCCTTCATTCAGAACACAGTCATTCAACAGAAGCCATCCATGGTGGTATGCACAGTCACACCAATTATTACTCAACAACTTTAACTCTTGCCTCATAGTTTAGGAAAACTTCTTATCAGATTTAAAGAAAATTGAGCTGAATCAAATTTCCTCCTTAGGATACTGGCAATTTCTCCTTGATAGCAAAACGGATGCAAAAACAGGGACTGAGAAGGAAAGAGAAGAGAGACTGCATAAGATCTTAGAAGAGAAAAAAGGAAAAAGGAAAAAAAGGCTAGGAAAGGGAAAATAAAAACCCATTCTCTTAAGAATTAGGTAAGAACAAATAAGGCTTGAAAACCAAAACTATACTGTATTCATTCTCTCCTTTCTAATAGCAATAATAAATACTATATGTATATTAATTGGTTAAACCTCATCTCCGATGACAATAATGATGATGATGATGATGATGATGATATTCTCAAATATTCTTGAATCTAATCTGTGCCCTTTCAATAATTTTAGAGGGTTTATAAAATCAGATGCAGATTAGAAGCATGTGCCAATTGGAGTGCTCTCAAGCATGAAGCCAATGTGCATAAGATTCTAATCAGCACCTGATTTGGTAGGCCTCCAATACTGATGAGCTCTCATTGGCAGTACACAGACTAAAATTTAAAAAATAGAAACAAGATTAGCAGGCCCTTGCACAAGGATTACATGGAAATTTAAGCTTGCTTTATTTTTGTGGCACCTTCAAACCCCAAAGAAAGATGACTCCATCTTTTGAGGGGACCTTTGGAGACTGGGCAATTCTGAGGTTAAGCAAAAATCTCCAACTTCAACTGACCACCACCTCCATCAAACAGATTCCAAGAAAGAAGGAAGCTGCTGCATTAATTTATCCTTTTTTTTTTTTTCCTGCTTTGCTGAGGGATTGAGCTCAAGGCTTCACCTGAGGCAAGTGCTGTCCCACCATGCAGTACTCCCAGCCCTTTCCTTTTTTTTTTTTTTTTTTTTTTTTTTGAGACACGGTCTCCCTAACTTGCACAGGCTGTCTCTGCCTTGAGTTGCACAATCTGTCTCTAGCATGGGGCTCAAAATTGTCCGGCCTTAGCTCTTAAAATGCTGGGATTGGAGGTGTGTATAATAATGAACAGCTCACTCTTTCTTCTTCTTTTCTGCCTTCCCTTTTCCCTCTCTTTTCATTATTCATTTGTTTTCCCCATCCTCTTTTATTCTAATGTAATATTTTTAGTTTTGGTTTTTTATATTTTCCTGCCTGTATATCTCTTCATTTCCATTTACTATACTTTTAGTACTATTTTTTTACTATCTCAGGCTTTTTGTTTCTTATTGATTTTATGTTTACCTAATTGTTTTTATTTTTTATTGTGTGATGAGGCTGTTTAAAGTAAATCTTTTGTTCTTTTTTTCTTCCTAACATTCATTTCCTTTCAGGACCTTCCTTGTCCTTTCTTTCACATAACACATATTCCTTTTTTCTTTCTTCATCTTCTATGTTCCTCTTTTTTTTTTAATTTCAGGCAATTACCATTTTTCCCTTCACTACAAATAATCTGAAAGTGCATACCTTACTCTATATTTTGTCACCATTTTCTCTTCTATGGGCATTGGTGTTGGCTTTCACTGATGTTAAGTGTATTTCTATATCTGTTTTGGTCAGGTATTTTACCTGTTACAGTGGTTTCTCTTCTCCTCTGCAAGAAGTACAGGAGACTGCTACCTCAAAAGAGAGTTTCTTAATAGGAAGACTCCCAAATAAAATGGGAAGAGATATCCATCCCCAAAGATGCACAAATCACAAAACAGAAACACAAGAAAAATGAAAAAGCAAGGCATCTCCTCCAAGAGTCCATAATTCTTTAGCTATTAAATCCAAAGATAATGACATAGTTGAAATTCCAGATGAAGAATTTAAAAGTCTACTTGTAAAAATGAGGGCTGGGATTTAGCTCAGTTTGTAGAGCACCACTCTGCAGTCTCTGAGGTCCTGAGTTCCATTCCCAGCACCACAAAAACAGGAGGAGGAGGTGGCAATCCACTTCCCTATGAAAGGGATACTTGTTGAAAGCACTTCATGGTGTATGTACTTACTATAGAAACCTGCAACCATACCATAGTGGCGCCTGATCCTGTCAAATTTCAGAAGCTAAGCAGGGTTTGGCCTGGTTAGTACTTGGATGGGAGAACTGGGAACACCAGGTGCTGTAGGCTTTAGAGAAGGACCCAGCAACCCACTCCCAAAAGACCATCAGCCATTGAAAACCCTGTGAACAGCAGAGAAGCATAGCAATAGTGTTTTGCCTGTTTTACATAGGGTCCCTATGAGTCAGACACTGAGTTGACGGCACCTAACAACAACAAAGTTACTATAGAGTCCATTCCTTTTCAATATAGCATTCCCTGTTTTTCCTTGAAGTATATAATTTTAAAATATGGATTTAGTTGGAAACTGGTTTAAAGTCAAGAAAAGTGTGCTTTAAGGCTGTATTCTTTCACCATACAATGGGGCAATCCTGAAACTATCAGCCATTGAAAACCTTTTAAGGGTCCCTATGAGTCAGACACACCTCAATGGCACCTAACAACAATAACAACTTGTAAAAATGATTAATGAATTTAAAGAGGATGCAAACAAGCAGATGAATGAAGTAAGGACATCAATACCAAACCTAGATCAGAAAGTCTCAGATGAGGAAGACAAAGTGAGTAAAACAGATGAGAAATTCAACAAAGAAATTGAGACTCTGAAACAAAATAAAAGAAACAAACAGAAAGATTAGAAATGAATTACTCAATAAATCAAATTAAAAAATCTCAATGGAAAGCATCACCGGTAAACTAAATTAAGTGGAAGAGAGAATACCAGAGATGAAAGAAAAAGTTGAGAAAACACCATATTCAGATATTAAAAAAGAAAAAAAGTATATGAGCACAATTTTTAGGAATACTGGGGCATGATAAAGAGAGCAAATCTAAGAATCCAGGGATTAGAAAAGGGAGCTGAGATAAAAGTTAAGGCATAGAAGACCTATACAACAAAATTATAGCAGAAAATTTCCTAAATCTGGGGAAAGAAATTGGCATCCAAGCACAACATGAATTTATAACACCCAAAAAGACATGACTAGATAAGAACCTCCTCACAGCTCATTACATGTTAAAATGTCAACACTAAGGAACAACAACAACAACAACAACCAATATTAAAAGCTGCAAAAGCACCAACACACTTACAAAACAAAGCCATCAGAGTAAGATCAGACTTCTCAACACAAACCCTAAAATCCAGTAAAGCATGGAATGAAATATCTCAAGCCCTGAAAATAAAAGAAATGTCAACAAAGAGTATTATATCCACCAAAGTTATCATTTAAAATAGATGGAGAAATAAAAATCTTCCAAGATGAGTATACACTAAAGCAACTCATGACCACAAAGCCAGTATTGCAGATGATAATTAAAGGATCCTAAAAACACAGGGGGCTGGGATTTAGCTCAGTGGGTAGAGCGCAGCACTGCAGTCTCCGAGGCCCCAAGTTCAATTCCCAGCACCACAAAAATGGGAGAAGGGCCTGGCAATCCACTCCCAAGGCAATCCCGAAACAGTCAGCCATTGGAAACCCTATGAGGGCCGCTATGAGTCGGATACCGACTCGATGGCACCTAACAACAACAACAAAAACACAGGAGAAAGAAAGAAAGTCTTAATCATGACAGTACAGGAAAGAATAAACTTTATGAGAGGAACAGATGAACTAACAAAACTAAGATTCACTCATGTCTAACTAAAGCCAACTGACAAACTCCAAATATGATAAAAGGAGAAAAAAGAATGAATAGTGCATGAAACAATGAAAAAATCACTCAACACAATTATAAGAATCATCAAACCCCTCTCAATAATAACCCTAAATATGAAATGTCCAATTCACCAATTAAAACACGTAGACTAGCCAACTGGCTTTAAAAAGTTCCAAAAATTTACTATCTGCAAGAAACATATCTCATTGGCAGGGACACTCACAAACTGAAAATGAAATGATGGAAATTATTATACCAAGCAAACAGAAGACAAAAAACAGGAGGAATAGCTATTATTCTATCAGACAAAGTAGACTTGAAGTTAAAATAAGTCAAAAGGGATAAAGAAGGTTGCTACATATTAATAAAGGGAACAATCAATCAAGAAAACACAAAAACTATAAATATTTATGCACCAAATATCAATGCTCCCAATTTCATAAAACAAACACAACTTGACATAAGGGACTGATAGGTCCAGATATAATAATGAGTGACTTCAATACCCTACTCTCATCAATAGACAGAATATGAAGACAAACAAGACACTTTATAATTAAACACCACAACAGACCCAAGGAACTTAATAGACATCTACAGAATATTCCATCAGAAAGCAACAGAGTACACATTATTTTCAGCAGCCCATGAAATTTCTCTAAAATGTATCATATTTTAGGCCATAAATTAAAGCTTAACAATACAGAAAATGAAATTAATTTTGTGTATTAAATCAGCCATAATGGAACAAAACTAGAAATAAACAAGAGAAATTATAGAAACTATACAAATCAGGAGGAAAGATTTAAAAATTCCTAGAATCAAACAAAAATGAAAACACAACCTACCAGAACATTCATAGTATAGTAATGGCTGTTTTAAGAGGGAAGCTTATAGCTATGAATGCCTACACTAAAGAGAAGACTCAAGTAAAATAACTTATGAAGCACTCCAAAGTCTTAGAAAAACAAGAACAAGCAAAACACAAATCAGTAAATGGAAAGAAATAATAAACATCAGAAAAGAAATTAATAAAATAGAGATTTAAAATAATAAAATAATTGATTAATTAAAGAGTTGTTTCTTTGAGAAAATGAAATTTTTAAAAACCCCTTAGCCAAACTAACTGAAAGGGGGAGGAGAGAGGGAGAGGGAGAGGGAGAGGGAGGGAGGAAGGAAGGGGGAGAGAGAGAGAGAAGACTCAAATTAATAAAATTAGAAGTGAAAAAAGAAACATTATAACAGATACCAATGAAATCCAGAAAACTGTGAGTGAATACTTTGAAAACTTACATTCCAAAAAAACTAGAAAACTTAGATGAGATGGATAAATTCCTAGATACATATGACCAACCAAAATTACATCCAAAAGATACAAACAACTTAAACAGACCTATAACAAGGAGCACGATTAAAGCAGTAATAAAGAGTCTTCCAAGAAAAGCATGGGACTGGAAGGGTTTGCTGCCAAATTCTACATGATCTTTAAAGATGAATCAAGAGCACTGGTCCTCAAACCATTCCATAAAATTGAAATGGAAGGAACACTACAAAATATATTCTACGAAGCTGGTTTTACTCCAATACCAAAACCAGATACAGACATACTAAAAAAACCCAAACAACAGACCAATTTTCCTGATGAACAAAGATACAAAAGTCCTTAGTAAAATATTGCAAATCAACTTCAACAACACATTAAAAATATCATACACTATTATAAAGTTGCATGCAAAGATGCAAAAGTGGCTTAACTCAAGACAATAAATATGATACACCACATAAATAGAATTAGAGATAGAAATCACATGATCATCTTAATAGATGCAAAAAGGCCTTTGACAAAGTTCAACATCCTTTTATGATGAAGGCCCCAGAGAAACTAGGAATTAAGGAAACATACATCAACATAATAAAGTCAATATGTGAAAAACCTACAGCCAACCTCATATACTACATGGGGAAAAACTGAAAGCAAAATCAAGAATAAGGGAAGAATGTCTACTCTCTTCAATGCTATTCAATACACTAATTCAACTCATTGTTCTTGTTGTAGGTGCCATCACGTTAGGCCTGGCTCATAGTGACCCTGTTTACAACAGAACGAAACACGCTCTGACACTGTGCCATACCCAGTGCTACTGTCAGTGTTTCTTAGTCACTATAATAAGAAAAGAGAAAGAAATAAAAGGGATACAGTTAGGGAAGGCACAAGTCAAATTATCCAAACTTTCACCTTATATGATTCTATACTTAAAAGACCCTAAAGACTCCACTAGAAAATGCTTAGGACTGTTAAACATTTTCAACAAAGTAGTAGTAAACAAATCAACATCCAAAAATCAGTAGCTTTCCTGTATACCAACAACAATCAGGCTGAGAAAGAAAACAAGAAAACAATCTCATTCACAATAGTTTCAAAAAGAATAAAATACTTAGGAATAAACCTAACCTATATGGTGAATGACCTGTGTAATAAAAAATTTAAAACACAGAAGGAAGAAATTGAAGAAGATACTAGAAGACAGAAAGACCTCTCATGCTCATGGATCAGAAGAAGTAATATTTTGAAAATAATCATACTACTCAAAGAAATATAAAAATTTAATTCAATCCATCAAAATCCCAATGACATTCTTCACAGAAATAGAAAAAATAATCCTAAAAATCATATGGAAGCACAAAAAACCTCAAATTCCTAAAGTAATCCTGAGCAAGTTTAAAAAATGCAGGGAGTATCACAATATCTTATTTCAGATTATACTACAGAGCCATAATAGCAAAGACAGTATAGTTCTGACACAAGAAAAGACATGCAGATCAATGGATAGAATAGAGGATCCAGAAATAAATCCAGGTGGCTACAGCCACCTGAGTTCAAAATAGGGGCCAAAAATAAAAGTTGGAGAAAAGAAAACCTCTTTAACAAATCGTGCTGGGAGAACTGGATAACCTCATGTAGAAGACTGAAACTAAATCCTTCTTTCTAACTTTGTATGAAAATAAGTTCAAATGGATCAAAGAGCTTAATGTAAGACATGAAGTTCTTAAACTGTTAGGGGAAAACATAGGGAAAATAGTTCAAGACATAAGTATAGGCAAGGACTTTGTGAAAAGGACCCCATCAGTACAAGGAACAATTACAAGAATTGAGAAATGGGATTGTATGAAATTAAAAAGCTTCTGCACATCTAAGGACACAATTATCAGAGTGAAGCAATAGCCTACAGAGTGGGAGGAAATCTTTGCCAGCTATAAATTAGAGAGGGGATTAATTTCTAGAATATATGGAGATCAAAAATCATACACCAAAAAAGCAAAGTATCCAACCCAAAATGGACAAATGAATGAACAGAGAGTTCTCAAACAAAGAAATATAAATGATGAAAAATATTCAACATCCCTAGCTATTAGGGAAATGTAAATTAAAACTACACTGAGATACCATCTTACCCCAAGTAAAAATGGCTAGCATCAACAAAACAAACAACAACAATGCTGGCAGAAAGAGAGGCTAGTACACTGCTGGTGGTAATGTAGGTTGATGTAGCTAATATGGAGATCAGTTTGAAGGTTCCTCATACAACTAAAAATAGAACTACTATGTGACCCATGTATACTATACCTGGGTACATAGTCAAAGGAATATAAGTCAGCATAATGTAAAGGTACCTACTCATCCATGTTTATTGTGGCACTATTTACAGCAGCCAAAATGTGGAATCAACCTAAGTGTCCATCCGCAGAGAAATGGACAAGGAAAATGTGGTGTACATACACCATGAAGTTTTATTCAGCTATAAAGAAGAATGAAATTATGGCATTTCTTGAAAAATGTATGGAATTAGGGATCATGATTTTAAGTGAAATAAGCCAGACCCAGGAAAAGAAATCACATTTTCTCTCATATATGGATGTTATATTCCAATATATACAACATTAAAATATATAGGTCATGAAAGTAGAAGGGGGTATATGCAAGGAGAGAAAACAAACTAAACAGAAAGAGGGGAGGCAATAAGAAAGGATGATGGGGGAAAGGAAGAGAAATGTCATGTTTAACCCTTATGGAAATATCTAGACCCAAACACACACACACACACACACACACACACACACACACACACACACACACAAATACACACACACACTACCTGCAAGCAGAAGGAGAAAGCATTGGTGGTAAGGACGGGGATTGGAGAGGTCATTAAACAGTAATAGAGGAGAACATGAGCAATGTACAATGATATGCATATATGTTGTTGTTATGTACTGTCTAGCTGGTATCTGAATTATAGCAACCATACATACTTGTGTACAACCCAGATATACCACTCCTGGGAATTTACCCAAAGGGAGGCAAGTCATCATACCATAGAGACACTTGCATGTTCATATTTAATGCAGCACTCTTCACAATAGCAAGGGTATGGAACCAACTAAGATGCCCACCAGAGAAGAATGGATAAGAAAAGTATGGTACACATACACAATGGAATACTACTCAGCAATGAAAAAAATGAAATAATGTCATTTGCAGCAAAATGGATGGAACTGGAGAATATCATCTTAAGTGACTGAACACAGGCTCAAAAAGAGAAATACCTTATGTTCTCACTCATATGGGGGAGCTGAATCTTACTTAAAGGAAGACAAAAACCTATACATAAGTAGACATATAAAATACACAACTAAACTTAGCAATGAAGGGAAAATATAAATAGTAGAAAGGAGGAGGGAGGGATTAGCAAAGGGAAGTGAAGGTTGTGGAGGGGGAAAAAGGGAGGAGAACCAATGTAAAGGGATAAAGAAAGAAAGGATAATCTCAATGTAAACAATACAACTTCATGATTATATGGGGAAAATCATGGAATAGCATCCAAGTACACATATAAGTTTTATTATATATTAGTCAAAAATTTCCATAAACTTTGTAAGTTGATGAAACTCTAACCAAAAATGATGTAATAGTTGCATAATGGAAAAAGTAAGTGATTTATTACTCTGTACTACTAACTACTAGTAGGTACTCTGTATCTACTAACATTTATCAATAAAGGGAAAAAAGAAAAAGAAGGAAAAAGAAAAGAAATATAAAGCCTGTGATCACAGAACATTTCATACTTTCTTTGATATACCTCAGGCACTTCTTAAATTGAAATTCTAAACCAGCACTGGCAATGTATAACTTAAATTCATGCCTATTTTTCCATAATAATATTATCTAATGGGTAAACAAATGTATGTAATATATGGAATATAAAAACATATTCACATATAAATGTACATATTAAAACACACTTACAGAATTGTACTGGAAGAATTTGTGTTTATTTTTCCCCTACAATGACTACTAATGTGGGCCTAATTCTCCTATGTTGGAAATTAAGCCAAACTGAGCATCTGGTAGCTTTGTGATGTTAAGTTAGCTGTACTGTAAGAGAACTAGATTTAAATTAGTATTGTTTCTAATGATATTGATTAAAGAGGGTTAGAGTTGTACCCAAAGACATTCCTAGAATAAACCCAATTAATGATATGATTTACACATGACTACTATAAAGTAATTTCTTTGTTCCATATATTGAGATCATGAACTCAAGAAGATGCAATTACTCTACTTCACCTTTGCTCAAGTTTATGAACTGTATTTAATTTATAGGTCAGAATTTACTGATCTGCTGGTAAATTCAATATATTTTGACTTCTAAAATAATTTAAAATGTATTAAGTTACAGGATAATAAATGTTGTTCTATAATATTGTATTAATCAAACTAGCTTGCAGTCCTATTCCAAATATATTATCACATTGTTTCAAACTTTAAACTTAACTCAGGTTCTGTATCCTCCCTGCCTTCTTTGTGTGTGTGTGTGTGTGTGTGGTATTTGGAGGTTGAACCCAGGTCTTTGCATATGTTTTGCAAGTCCTCTACCACTGGTCTGCACCTGGAGCCCAGTTTTTAATTTTTTATCTTGAGACAGATTCTAACTAATTTACACTGGCTACCTCTAGCCTGGAATCTGAGATCCTAAGCCTCTGCCTCCTGAGTTGCTGGGATCACAGGCATGAACCACCATGCCTGCCTTGCCTGCACTCTTAAGATAAAATAATTTTCATCAAATTTTGTTTCAATCATTTAATTCTATATGAATGACTACATACTTTCAGCTTAACAGAATAAGGATTCATTTACATATCTGTTTAGATCATAGTTTTACTTAATATCCATTTTACAATTGATTAAATAGACAACTATTTTAGGGTACTTTAGTATATTTACCACTGTACACCTATGTGCCCGTGGCTTAAATTGTACATTCATAAAGACTAAACATACTGTAGATCGCAGCCTTGTTTAAACATCATGTAACACTTTGTCCATTTACCTTAAATATTTTGTTACTATACCATCACCTAAACTTGTAAAATGTGTTGTTTTCATTTTGCCAATATCATAGACTCATTCTACTGAGGCAAAGATTCTAGATTCTGCTTCAAGGACAAAAGTTAAATTAACTTACAAAAATGTCTTCCTAAATGTAATGCTCACTGTAACTGCTATTTCTTTGCATGTTTATAAACCTCCAAGACAATTGTAAAAATAACTGGACTGTTTTATAAGTTGGCAAGCATGATTAGCGAAGAGCCTAATTCTCTCAAGAGTGAAAGATACTCAAAAGAGGAGAAGTTTAATAAGCACTTATAAACTGCATTTGTTAAAAAGGCATTTTCTCCTCACTTGGACCCACAAATGCCCTGTTCCAGACCCCCAGAGGCATCTGAAGATTGTGATCAATAAACATCTTTTTTGGACAAATGACTGCAAACACCCCTCTAGCAATGACAGTGATAACAATTTCCTGGGACCACTCTGCAAATCCAGAACTGAGATCACCCTCTGAGCAGGAGTGCCTAATTAAGCATACCTCTTATACCTGCCCCTAATTCTTCCTCTACTTAAACCTTGAGCTCATGTGAACTCCCTGAAGATGGACTTGGGGGTCACTGGACTCTTTTGTCTGTTCCTCTTTCCAGTGTACACATTGATTAAATCTCCTTTCTCTACTTTTCATTAAAAAAAGCACAATCTATTATTTATTCTAACAAAATTGCAATTTAGACTAAAGTGGGATATGTAGAACCACTTTATAGTCTGATGTATTTTCATGTAATAGATATACAGATTTAGATAGAAATGAAAGAAAAAATAGACCATGCATATGGAATTTTACAAAAAGTACACAAAACATAAACAGATTTATTAAAGTACCCATTTTATCTAGTTGGCAATTATCATAAAAGCACACTTGACATAGATGGGATTTTTGTCAACAACTGTACTGGAGCGTACCACATGAACCTTAGCAAATTTATGCCATGACCAGTTCAGATAACCCAATTGCCTAATACTAATGTGTCAGTTTTTATAACTCATCCTCTTCAATATTTTTTTTCTTTTTTTTTATGCTGATCTTCCAAAACTTCAGTCTCAACTGTGAAAGACAGAGAGGTTACATGCATCTCCCTCCTCACACAAAATGAGAATCTTTTTTCCAATTTTGATGGAAGAATTATCCTAAAAATAATCTCAACTGTAGTTAGTGCAGAAAATGTGACAGACTGCCTTATTTTCCAATTCAAGTATTCATAGCTCAAAATCAGAGGTCAGAAATATTAAGGCTCAAAGAGAATTTCCAAACCACTTGGCGTATATTTAAAGGTGTTTAATACTATGTTTTCTTCCCTCTCTTCTTGCATTCTTTTCTGACATCTAAGTTTCTTATACTATTTATAGTATTTTGGCATTATTATTTTGTTATATTTATTTTTATATGTAAGTAAAATTAGATTATTCATAATGAGTAAATTATAAAATATTTAATCATATTAAATAGTAATTTAAAGCTCCTTTTCAGCTACTATTGATTTTTCATGTTGTATTTACTATTATAAATTTGAAAATACTATATATTGTTCTTTTTTTAACTAAGATACAGAAATAGCATTACTACTATAATACATGACCACAAAGAAATTTTATTTATTAGAACTCTAAAATTCAAAATGTTGAAGAAGCAATACATTTACATCTTATAATTCTTCCACATGGACTCTGTAGAGACTTATTTTTTAAATAAATAAGTAAATTCCCTGTCTACTTTTTTCGAAAAAGTTACATAACTTAATTGTGGTAGAGACTCTCAGATTCCATTCAAAAAAATTTTCCCAAATATCTTCTTTTCTGAAAGAGATGATACGAAGGACAAATATTAATACTCCCTGCAACCAAGGCAAAAAAACCTGTGTGATCCAATATTTGTCACTGAAACCAGAGAAGAGTCTTCTTAGGAGATTATAGAAGGATTTTCCGATGTAATTTGAGATAAAAAATAAAAAGGAAAAGAACAAAAACACAATATAAAGTTAATGCAATGAGAATCTATCCTTCCAGTCAGGTTTTTAGTCTAACGAGCAAATTGGGTGCCTGAAAATTATCCAAAGTAAATAGCAAAGAGGTCAGCTATTTATTTGAAAATACTCCATGGATTTTTGTCTTCAAGTCATTTTTATTTATCTGAAATAAAATTACATGGGAAGGCATACAAAATAAGTCCTGACAGATTTGTTGATTTAGTATTTAGATATGTACCGTAATTTATTCATAATTCACAACAGTAAATGATTACTTTAAGAAAAGAAGATATGATCTGATTATAGAGGTAAACTGAGCTTTCTGATATTATCACTCTCAAAATCATATTACGAAAATGTTAGAAATATTACATATTAATAGAATACTCTCTTTCTTTGTAATAAACAAAACTCTAAAGTCAATGCAGGAAAATGACATTAAAATAATATTTTTCAATTACTACACTGTATATCATGGGTTTGGAATAAAGTTACTACAGCTGTACATGATTTCTAAAAAT
This sequence comes from Pedetes capensis, assembly GCA_007922755.1. Lineage (NCBI taxonomy): Eukaryota > Metazoa > Chordata > Mammalia > Rodentia > Pedetidae > Pedetes > Pedetes capensis. Next base: position 18,964 of record VMDO01013419.1, read on the forward strand.
ATAAACTTTATATTTTAACCAATGATAAGCATAATGTAAAACTATGTTGATTACTAATTTATCACACATAAACCCATGAAACTATTTAAAATATTTATTTCAATATTTTATATTTAATGTGAAGGATGTTAAATATTTTTGAGCAATGGTTAATATAAATGTAAATCTATTTCAATATGTTGATAAATAATTATAAGTCTTGGATCACTCATTTTAAAACTATATAGTAGGTAATTTCCATGTTGCCTCTGTAATCCAGGGAAACAGAGCCATACTGCTTTCATTTAGTTTATAATTCATAAGTGAAAATACATTTTAGTATGAAGGCCTGATTTATAAATGGCTTCCTGGACTTTCCTGGAACTGATTTGAAGGCTGCCCCTACTCCTCAATTTTTAAGCATTTGGCAAACATTTTCTCATTTCTCAATCTCACACCAAAGAAACCTGGTGCATGAGAAATTTCATACCTGAAAAGATGAATGCAGGACTCTTAACAATTTGTTTTTGAATTATTATTGCTTAAAATGGGACTGAAGGGCTGGGATTTAGCTCAGTTGGTAGAGCACTGCGCTGCAGTCTCTAAGGTCCTGAGTTCGATTCCCAGCACCTCAAAAATGGGAAAAGGACCTGGCAATCCACTCCCAAGGCAATCCTGAAACAGTCTGCCATTGAAAACCCTAAGGGTTGCTATGAGTCAGATACCAACTCGACGGCACCTAACAACAACAACAACAACAATATGGGACTGGGGTTTACCTCAGTTGGTAGAGTGCTGCTCTGTGCAATCTGAGGCTATGGTTTCAATTCCCAGCACTGCAAAAATGGGAGAAGAACTTGGCAGCCCACTCTCCAAGAAAACAATCTTGAAACAATCAGTAATTGAAAGTCCTATGAATAGCAGAGAAGCACTGACATAGTGCCAGGCATGGCACAATGTCAGGGAGTATTTCATTCTCTTGTACATAGGGTCACTATGAATCAGACCCAACTTGACAGAATTTAACAACAACATTGCCTAATACAATGGAGAAAATATTGATGCAGAGGCAATTTCATGGGGGCAATAAACTTTTCACAGGGATTGTTGAATAATAAATGAAATTAAAATGCCATAGTATAAGAACAAAGATCATTTTTATGTTTTTGTACTTTGCTATTAGATTATAATTGTTCCTCTCTATGAGTAGGAATAATAGGAAATGTAGGTGTTTTCTTTTACTTCTGAGCCATTATTTCACTCCAAATAGTTATGGAGTCAGGTCATTTACTTCTAGGAAAATTTCTCCTAATTTGGAAGTCAGTAGAGAACATTGCCCAAGAACTTGAGTTTCAGAATCAAACAGGTCAGCAGTCAGTCTGAGTAGCAAAGTCACCTTATTTAAATATTTTATATTTTCAAACCTAATACACAATTTCACTGGCATTTGTATACTTTTCTCTTGAGTCTTCTTAGACCTTTTAGAACTAAGTATATTTTTAGTAAAGGAAACATATCACCCACTAGATGCTGGTAAGTAAACTGAATAACATAAAAATTAGAATTTTATTTGTATAAGATCTTACTTAAAATATGAGAAACTATTTCTGTAAATTATGCATGATATTATCTGTTAAGAAAATAAGTATTATTTTATCAACATTTTGCCAGAATACTTTACTTTCCTATAGAGGTTAAAACTAATATCTAATAATTTTTTTCTCTTTTCTCCTTCCTTCCTTCCTTCATTTCCTTTTCTTTCTTTGTTTTCCAGTATTGGAGGGTCAAAACCAGGGCCTTGCACATACCAGGCAAGTGCTCTACCACTGAGCTCCAATCCCAGCACCGCCACCTCCCACCCTTTAATGGAAGACAGGATCTTGATAAGTTGTACAGACTTGTCTCTGACCTTCAGTTCATGTTCTTCCTGCCTCAGCCTCCCAAATCTCTAGGATTACATGTATTTGACACAGAGCATGGCTAATAAGAATCTGAAAAGTCAGGTATGGCGGCACACACCTATAATCCCAGCACCCCTGAGTCTGAGGCTGAAGGATGGATGAGAATCTAAATCCAGCCTGGGTTACATAGTATAACCCTATCTCAAAAAAAAAAAGACTTTAAAGTAGTAAATTAAAAAACGTATTAAATTCTTATAAATATGAATTCAACAGCATATACATTATATTAGCTTGCACTCTTCACAAATTACACACACTAGTTAACATAGTAGTTACTTATATTCTGCATTTTAGATCACTAAAAGTTAAATTTCTCCTTGGATATTTTAGTAAACACATGATAATGGATGAATAAAAGTATTATGTTCAGATTATTGTTTGGTTTGTGGTACAGCAACTACAACTGTTTTAATTAACTGAAGCCAGGAAGTCATCAGCAAGTTTGTTTCCACAAGCTAAGAGAAAAGTGAGAGCTTTTGTGAGCCCTGTGCTTCTCAGACAGAATTACATACGCTGGGTGTCATACCTCAAAATGCTCAATATCAGTGGAAAATTAATGTTTTTTCTGAATTCCCAGTACATCAGTTTCCCAAGAACTAGATGAAAATATCAATTTAAGCCATGCAAAGATAGTTTTTATGATGCTTAATCTGCATTTTGATAGATGAGTAGAGTTTGTGCTTTGTAGGAGAATGGTGTAAAATGCAAAAGGCACATGAATTTCAAAGAAAAATGTTATTTCAAAGATACTTCACAATGTAAACCTTGAAAAGTATTGCAATCTGATGTAGTGTGGGAATTAATCATGTTTTCTATCTTTGGAAGCTCGAAGGAAGACTTTCATGCCTTTATATGTCCTTACAATCAAAATATTCCCATTTCTCTTAGGGTTCTCATGTTGCCCTATGGAATACACAACTATTCCAGTTACCATTCTCTCATACACAGGCTATAAAACATGAATACATTCATAAGCCATTTCAAGGAATACTAACAATTTAGTGCATCATTGCCTGATATGAAGCACGTACTTAGTATACCAGCAAACTAGACGCACTCAATTTCGAAAAGGCAGAGTAAAACAACTTAAATTCATATGTTTAATTCTTTTGAAAGAGTCAAAGCAAAAGCAAACACAGAAGAAAAAACTGAATTGAAATTCCTTATACTAATTTCATGCTTCCATTTTTATTTTGAATTGTATGTGGGATAATTAAGGGAACATTACCAACTGTTCAAGGAATAGGACCTGCAAATGACTACTCTGACAGTGTGGACATCCATCAATACTAGTCAAGCAGCCACCACAAGTGGTAACTATAGGAACCCCCCATTGTTTAAAAAGGATAATCTACTTAGCATGCTTTAGCAATACCTTCAGTTCTAATTCCTTTCAGCCTTACCTCCCATGTTTCCCTATCATTCACTTTCTTTATGCTACTCTTAATTTCCTAAAGTTATGGAACTTTCCAAGTCCTTTCACCTTTTTACCTTTGCACATGTCTATTCCTATCAGATATGTTTTCTTACCCTTATCAAAACAACAAACTCTATTCATCCATCAAAACTCTAAGTGTCATGGACTTTGTGAGGCCCTCACTGAATTGTCTCCAACTATGGATGTAATTTGCATATGCTTATATGACCTCCCTTGTCATAGCGCACCCAAATCATTCTTCAGCACGTCAATCTCTTCAACTACCTCATAGGATCTTCAGGGATGAGCATTCATGTCTTGGATGGAGGGATAAAAGTGATATATATAATTATTTTAAAATAAAGCATCCTTTTCCTCATTGTTTTCACATAATTTAGTTTTGATGTTTAAATCAATTTTGTAACAGTTTAGAAATAAATGTGTGTATTTAGCAAACAGGGACTTAGACTTGTAAAAGATAAAGAATGCTTATTTTGAAATATATATAATAACTGCTTTTATACTATTTTCATATATAATCATTTGATGCTTATAAGACTCTTCATTTTCTGAAAAAGGAAATATTGTTCTCATTTTACAGGCCTAGTAGCTAAGTTTTACAAATGTTATGTGATTAGCTTTAGAGCAAATAGGAAAATACAGAACAGGCTGAGATTTAGCTCAGTTGGTAGAGTACCACTCTTCAGTCTCTAAAGTCCTGGGTTTGATTTCCAGCACTGCAAAAATGGGAGAAGGACATGGCAATCCACTCTGAGGCAATCCTGAAACAATCAGCCATTGAAAAGCCTAGGAGGATCACTATGAGTCGGACCCAACTGGACAGCATCTAACAACAACAAAGGTAAGTACACAATGCGAAATATATATGGTTTTTTCTTTTAATATGTCATACTTCTGTTATTGGATACTTCTAAATTGTATCTAAAATGACAGATCTTACATATTTCAGATAACTACCCTAATCTAGGCCTGCAGCTGTAGCCCTGTGGTATCCGATCCTGTCAGATCTCGGAAGCTAAGCCGGGTCAGGCCTGGTTAGTACCTGGATGGGAGACCTCCTGGGAACACCAGAAGCCGTAGGCTTGGGAGAAGGACCTGGCAACCCCCTCCCAAAAATCAATCTGCCACTGAAAACACTATGAACAGCAGAGAAGCACTGACGATAGTTTTTCCCCTGTTGAACAGAGGGTCGCTATGAGTCGGATACTGACTTGACAGTACCTAACAACAACAACAAGCCTAATCTAAATTTGATTTAGTTATCAAATAATGATATTTTTAAAAATACAACTTACAGGTGTGGTGGCTCACATTTGCAATCTCAGTGATTCAAGATGCAGAGGCAGGATGATCGCAAGTTTGAGACTAGAAGTAGCCTGTGTAATTCAGCGAGACCTTGTCTCAAAATAAAAAATAAAATATGGGCTGGCAGTGCAGCCCAGTGGTAGAGCACTTACCAGTTATGTGCTGTGCAAAGCCCTGGGATGAGCGCCTGAGAACCACAAAAAAAAGCATTTGACAATAATAGAAATAATGCAAATAATGATAGAAAAAATGTCTATTTAATATTTGACAATGCAAAGTACAAATCCCAACTGTGTTAAAGAATAATCCCCCAATACACTACAAAGCGGTAGTAATATCATCGCCTTTATACAGAGTCAGAAAAGGGGGACAGAAGATAAATTACCCAAGTCACTTAATAGTAAGAGGCAGGGTCAGGGTCAAATTGACAAGGTGACAATTGGTAAGGTGACAATAGGACTACAGCAGCCATTCTCTATTTATAGCATTTATACCTAACTTCATAACCTGCAACAGCAAGATTACAGTGAATAGAAGTAAATAAATGACATCTCTACTATGTTTATGAACTGAAATATAGTCCCCTGTTCTTACTGTGGGCTAAAGCATTTTCTAGCTTTACTTTAGTTGAGTGAATTCAGCCCAGCAGTCAATCAGATCAATAACTTCAGTTTTTTACTTTCCTAAGATGTTAATAATACAGAGCTTTAAAAAAGAAAAGAACTTTCAGAAAACAGGTGCCTATGGTATATCTCTAGGAATCTCTAAATAATAGAATCTAGGGAACTTTGAATAGCAGATTTATTCTTGTTGGATCAATTCTCAGAAAACAGCACACAATAAAACTCTGCTTTTTCTTATAAATTATATTGTGTTTCTCCCTGAAACTTTACAAAATATTTTTTCTTATATATTGTGTTATATGTAGTTCAAGGAGCCCAAAAGCCACATCAGCTACTATATATAATCTCTCTAAGGAGATATACTTTTGAAGTTGATTGTCTCTTCATCTGAAATAGAAAAGTATCTTAAGAAAGGAAAACAAGTCCATATTTCCAAAATGGGATAGTTAACTTAAAATCATCTGTCTCCAAATTAAATGTAAATATTTCTTCATATAATCTAATGAACCAATTGCAAATATCATCCGAGATTAAGTCGAAGACCAAGCATATGCCCTGCTATTTTTAACTACATTGAATGGATTTTTAATGAGCCCCTAATGAATAGAGGTTTAATGTTAAGTACATACTCTACCACTGAGCTACATCCCCAACCCTCGCTATACAACTTACTACATTTAATCAAATCAGATTTCTATAAAGATAGATTAAATGGTTTTTCTTTTTACATGTCATGTTTTGATCCTTCTTATCATGCTATTGACTTTATTAACACTTTTTAGAAATAAAACAAAACTTTGCCATATTAAACCTATGTATAATTTAAAATATATTTCAGTCTCAAGAACATCTTTTAAAAAGAAAACATGCATATTAGAATGTACTATGTTCTTTTTCCTTCTGACAATAGGCAACAGACACTTCTGATCATTACTCTTAAGTAACTTTCATGTGTTAGTCTATGCAGACAACTATTTGAGAGAGAAATTTCAAGATCTAGTTGCATTAATATTTACCAAATTGTTCAATCTACTATAAAATGGCCAACATAAGCACACTGACTCCAGTATCTTTAAATAAACTTTTGAGCACTAATTTCTGTTCATATGTTTACTTTGGTTCTCTGTAAAATAATGAAAATAACATATCACAAGGTTGTTACAAATTGTTAATATGTAACAAAACTAGATCCACTTATGCTTTTTGGTTCATAGGGCATTATATTCTACATAATCCTCATTTGGAATCTTCATTAATGCTGTTGTTTTTTCTATTTTATGTATTCATTTCTCTAAGATTTACTATTTTAGCCATTATTGTGAAAGATCTATATCTAGGAAAATTTTGATGATCTTAACTTAAACTGCTCTTTTTTCTATTCCTGTTGCTTCAACATGAGCAAAAGTTACATCTTATCAGTAAACCATTTCAGGTAAACCAGAGAATCAATAAGGGACACACTGCTTTCACCACCAGATCATCATATAGAACAGAAATCTCACTGAATTCAAAATACATTTAGGGTCATTTCAAAGTTAATGAAAACACATTTTTAAAAATTTCTTACATAATACTCTGGAAACCTTGTCATAGTCAAATGATTTTAGAAAATTAGAGTGACTCTGGATTTTTTAATACACATGACAAAAATATAAAACACATAAAGTAGCTATGGCTCTTATGAATTTAAGAACTCCCTTAGAATGTTTGATTTTGCTATTGCCTCTTCTGTAAATGAAGATACTGAAGCACCATCTCCATCTCCACATTTTCTAATGTTCCTTTACAATAACTTTAGGGCTGTCATTCAGGAATACATCCTTGTACCATTAGCTTTCCATAGATGGCCTGGTATTAGTCTATGCTCATCAAAGGCAAAGTAGATGGCAAATTTGCTCCTGTGAGTCTGTTTATTGCTAAGGAAATGGCTCCACCCTTCTCCTATACCTTAAGGAAAGGGCTCCACCCTCCTATACCAAGAATTTAAAATAAATTCTTGGCATAAAATTGCTTGTGTGTTTAACTTACATGTTTATGTAAAGGCAGATGTAATTCTGGATCCAAAGTTTAATCTGAACATAGATGCAGTCTATCTATATTCACAATGCCATATTCAAATACCATAGTTTATTCAGAAATTATAATTATTTAGATTATTTTCTATTTAGATGATAGTATTAACTATTCTGTTTTCTTTATTGACATAATAGTAAGAGTAAAAAAAAAAATTCTGAATAATATGATAAAAGTAACTTTCCAGCCAGGTGTAGTGGTGAATGCCCATAAGCCCAGCACTTGGGAAAGTCTAGCAGGAGGATTAACTCTTGTTAAAGGCCAGCCTGGTCTACACAGTGAGTTTGAGGCCATCTTGAGCTACATAGTGAGACTCAGCCTCAAAAAACCAAAACAAAACAAAAAGTAACATCCCCCTAAACTTAGAAAAATGAAATATTTACCAAGAAAATTTTAATTTATTGTGCTTTCTCATTTTGTAATTTTACCAATGTCAACTTCTACATCATGCAAAACAACAAAATAGAGCTGTAGTTGTTTGAATTACAAACTTTATTGCCCAAACTATTCATTTAATGATAATGAAAATAGAAATCTCTTTTCCTACATGATCGAATTCAATCCACAATCAAAACATCACAAATTTAACATAAGCAAATTCATCTACCTTGTATGATTAGTGTCAGATTCTCTAATCATAAAAAATGATACATTTAAATTTTGACTCTTTAGAAACTTTCCAAAAAAGAACTAAACATTAAATATGTTACAATACAAATAGTCATTATTAAAAATTGTAGACTTCAAGGTAGCATGTCATCATATGGATTTGTTCATCTAATCTATTATAACAAGATTACATGATGTAAATATTAGTTTTATTATCATGAAAATTGGAACATTTTAGCACTGTAAGATGCTAAGGCAGTATTCAACAAATTGGAGTATATGATTTAATCTCAAAGACCACAGTTCTGTTTTTGATTTTATGCACGTAGGTACAACCTCTATTCAATTAGTCAAAATTCTTTTAAGATGTAACTTTAAAAATGTTTTTCAAAAATAGCAAAGCACCAGAGTGATATCACTCAATAGGCAGTGGTGTTTGTTTTCAGTATTGCATTTGTTGTCATTAGTTTTTAAATATAGAAAAAAAATTTCTACCAATAATACTTGCCATTATCTTTCTTAAATAAATCTATATAATAGATTATAAATCCTTCATCATCATTGCCATTTTAGATTTCCTAAAGTTGAACGCACAACAGTATAAGATTATAAGTAAAAAAGAAAAAAAAATTTTGTGTTAAATTCTGATTTTGATTTTCTTTTCTTTTCTTTTCTTTCTTTTTTTTTTTTTGTGGTCCTGGGGGTTGAACCCAGGGTCTCGCGCCTGCATGCTCTGCAAGTGCTGGACCACTGAGCTGCACCCTCAGCCCATTTTTTTACTTTTTGAGACAGGGTATGGCTAAGTTACGCAGACTGCCTCTGGTCTCAAACTTGCGATCCTCCTGCCTCTGCCTCCCAAGCTGCTAGGATTACAGGTGTGAGCCACGGCACCCGGCTATTTTGATTTTCCTTAAGGTAATAAAAACAATAATTTTCTTAATGGACATGATAAAAAATTTCAAGTTACATAATGCACATCAGATTATTTGCATTTTAACAGATGTTTCCCAAATGATTGTTCCTAATATTATATTTTGATCATAAAATCAGTTTAAGCAGTTACGTTCAAGAGACACTTTTACAGAAAAAGGAAAAGAAGTCTATAAATTTCATTTTTCTCAAAGGTTACATAAAGAGAACAAATCAATCATTTGAATATTAACAGTTTTTTCTCACATTATTGGTGTTACTAGGTGTCTCCAAGTTGGTGTCTGACTCATAGCAACCCTATCAACAACAGGTAAAACAGTATAGTTAGTGCTTCTCTGCTACTCATAGGGTTTTCAATGGCTGATTGTTTTTTGGGGAGTGAGTTTCCAGGTTCTTTCCCCAAGTCTACAGCAGCTGATGTTCCCAGATGGTCTCCTATCCAAGGAGTAACCATGCTTGACCTTGCTTAGCTTCCAAAATCTGACAGGATCAGACACTACAGTGGTTGGCTGCAGGCCTTATTCTTACATAGGACTCTCATTTTTTAGAAAATTTTAGTTTAGACAAAAAATAGCAGTGAAAATACTTTCCCTAGGTTTGAAAGCTTGCCTTGGGGTGGCTAATTTCTGTGATGACTTATGGCAGGAATCCAGCAACCTACTTTTGACATTTTCATAGTAATTATAGCTCAAATGTTCACTGCTTTAGAAGAGCAAAAACATGTCACTTATGACATGGAGAAAAAAATTCTGATTTTCTCTTTCTATTACCACAGTTCAGAGTTGGTGACGAAAAGTAACAATGTTGTAAAGTAAGTAAGAGTTAAAATACAAAAACTAGACAGTGAAAGAATTGTTTAGTAATTTGGGAATGAACATGTATTCCTTAAATGGCATGCTAAACAGAAACCCTGAGGGGGGAAAATACAAAGAGCTGTGTTATTAACTAAAAGTGTTAACCTGGGTTATGATATCTGTATGAACTCCCCATACATGGTCAGAAGCCAAGCAGTTACAGCCTCATGCGTCTATTCATTCATGACATTGTTTTGTGAGTTTTCCTTCTATGCTCCTAGAGTGAAAGACACAGACCTCTTAGGAACATGGTCCTTTCCCCTACTAACTTTGTTTCTCAGAAATGCTTCAGGGATTCATGGAAAATAGAGGTTGCATTTCACTGTGGAAATTGTGGAAAGGGTTATGGAAGAAAGAGAATATAAAATGTGCCATGAAAAAAATGAGAAATGTTAGGAGAGAGATAAAGAACAGGGCAAAATTCTTTCATTCCAAATGAATGGCTCATCATAAGGAAGCCACACCAAAAGTAATAAGCAGCAAATGTAGCATAAAGATCGTTGATCACTCAGAAATACTGCAGTGAAAATTTGATTGGTGTGAGGTACGTGGAAAAGAGAAAATAAAAATGAAGCAGCAAACATGGTTTGGATTTGGGAATGGGAAATTTGATTTGGAGCTTCTAGTGAGACCTGTCTGTCACAAGGAAGACTTTGGCTACTTTACCAAATACTCACACCATGGTACTTCCTTGACAAGTTTACTACCATACAGGATCTGGCCTTCAGCCCTGAAGCTTCAGAAACCTGGTTCTGTCAGCAGAACACATATGTCAAGAACGACTGGTACAATCTTTCCCTGAGCCGGAGTTACTTTAAAATCAGAAGTTTGTAGGGTGAGCATTGAATCAGAGAAAAGTGTTATTATTGTCATTGTTCTCCACGTAAGATGGCGCTACAGACTTGGAAGTGACCATTCTCTTTCCTGAGCACTGCCAAAATTGCATCTGGCTTAATTATTTTTCTTTGTCTCATCGTAGACTCCTTCTGATAAAATCTTCCTTTAAGTATGTGGTTGAAATATTCAAAAAGTTTACATGATTTTAACAGACCCAAGAAACACAAATTGTTCAACATTACTATACACACTTAGAAACTGGTACATTTTATGGATATTGCAGTTTATCCAAACAAAGGCAATTCTACTCACAAATTTTTCAAAAGTAATTTATAGTAGTAGCTGTATGAAGTCCTATTATGTAATAAATTAAAGTATGAATGGAAATTTCTGAACAGAGAAACAAAATAAGAACTATAATTTGGGGAAGATCAATAGCTCAATAAAGTTAGGTAGGAAAAAGAATGAAAACATGATAGTCATCTATAAGATCAACCTAAGTGAGAGATTATGACATTATGATCCAAGAATGAAAAGTCTTGGACTTGAGAAATACTTCAGAGAAAATTCTGACAAGACTTAGAAGTGACTTAATTTGGAATAGTGGGGAAGTAGACAACAGTTCAAGATACCTTCAATAGGAAATGTCCCATAATGGTAAAAACACTGGAAAAATCTTTGAAGTTAAACATTCTCTGTATAGAAATGACCACGCTGGACCAGCCACCTACATCCATGTGTTTAAAAATCAGTGCAGCAAACTGTGAATCCTGTCAATAGTGTATATAACTTTCTGTGTTGAAATATCACATTGAACCCTATTAATATGTACAGTTTATACATGTTAATAAAAATATTTTTAAAACAGAAGGAAAACTTGGTAATGAATGTATAACTTATACCCAGTTTAAAAATCAATATTAACATAGATATTCTCACTGAATAGCTCTATGTGATATCAATATTGCTATATTTCTAAGAAGATTAAACACAGCGATTTTATTATGCCATCTAAGAGAAAGTAACTTAAATATATAGTTTCATCAAAATTTAAAAAATAGAGTTAATCTCACAACAATACAGAAGGATTCAACAAATACAATTCAGAAACATAGAGCTGGTAATGTAACGTGTAAAGGCCCTAGATTTGATCCCCAGCACTGCACACACACACACACACACACACACACACACACACACACACACAAAATTAAAAACAACCAAACATATCAGAAACTTAAAAGTGTATTCCAACAACAAAAAAAGTGAAACTTAAATTATCTTATCCAAGGTAAACAATTCAGAGCAAACACATAGCTGGGCGCAGTGGCCCATGCCTGTAATCCCAGCAACTCTGGAGGCAGAGAAAGGAGGTTCTCAAATTGGAAGCCAGAGATAGCCGGCATGTTAGCGAGACCCTGCCCCAAGATAAAAACTAAAAAATAGGCTAGTGGTGCAGCTCAGTGGGAGAGCACTTGCAAAGTACAGGCAAGACCCTGGGTTCAGCCCCCAAGTACCATCAAAAATAGAAACAATACAAAAAACCCATGCTTTCCAATTAGGCCACCTAACAAATCATAAAACTACCACTTAATGAGTATTACTGTTCACAAAGAACTTACTTTTATCACAAAGAAAAATGATAGGTTCTGTTGTAAGGGAACTTTAAACCTATTCAAGGCACGTAGGCCAACCAATCAGAAGTCCAGAAACTTGGTGCCATGATTCTGTGCTAGTAAAATAGAAGTAAGTGTCTGAGCTCTCCAGGAGATTTTCACTTGGCCTTAGGTGATGTTTTGATGCTTTAACTCTACTGATCATGGTACTGGGGGGGAGGAACCACACAGGAGGCTAGCGCCAGGCCTGCTTTTATTACTTTTGGGACTGACGCCAAGCTTCCTCCACTACTCTTCAGAATAGAAATGAAGGGGCACTGATTCCAAGAATAAACACAAGGCTTTTGGCAGGAAAAGCCAGGTGGCTTTCAGCTACTCCAAACAAACAAAGCAGTTATGAAATTAGACTTCCAGATCCCATTCAGTGACCTATAAACAGCTTGTGGTTCTCCATCATATGAAAAACGTGACGCATGACGTACATGCAAAAAACTCTTGTGTCGCATATATTTTATTCCTCAAAGATTGTATGGATGGTTTCTCCTATCTTTACTACTAATTTGTTATCTGAATTATACATGACATTTCTCATTGGGAATTGTACCATGTTTTCAAAACTTTTACTTAGAAAAATGTGTGGACTTAGAAAACTTTCAGTTCCAAAATAAATGATTTAAATGACGATTAGCAAATAAAGTTTGCACATGTAATAAAGAAGAAACTTTGAGGACAATGTTACCAAACATGTAGATGTACATAAAAGTTTTAGTTTAACTAGAGTTATTTTTCAAATTTCAGTTTCCAGAATAGTCCTTCCCCAGTTATCAGCATAGAATGTGCCTTTAATTCACAGTTTCAGTAAGTACAAGACTTAAAAATAACAAAGTGTATAACATCTCAACTGCAAGAAATTACATTTTATGTCACGGAAAAATTTCTCAGGTAATGCTAGGTTAATGCTGTTGATACAATGTTCCAGAAAAATTTTGCCCAGGGGAATGTTCTTTTTTGATGAAGCTGACTGCCTCAGGGACATTTGAGAATATCAGATGTTGCCAAGGGCACCTTAGACAGTCTTAGAAGGAGACGAAGAGGTTACCTATAATTTCATACTACACTGTATGCCATGAAAGGCCTATAAATAATCCCCTGATCTACTAAAATTCATTCTTCAGCAGATGCTAACATCAAGAGCCAAGGCAATTAGCAAGCTCATATTTCAAAGTATCCTGCCTACAGTACCCTATGTAAATATTTTGAAAGTCACAAAGTAGTCTAGTGAAAGAGAAGTAAAAGTAAGGTATGATTAAGGGGCCACTATATTACTATATTTATGAGCTATATTTATTAAGTATATTACTATATTCAAGAAAACAATCCCAGGTCATATCATGTTTTATATATCTGGCAACAACTACAGTAAGTTGGCATATTTTGGGTTCTGATCCTTCTTTGCCTGCAGCCATAGCACTGTGGCACAGATCTGATCCTGTCAGATCTTGAAAGCTGAGCAGGGTTGAGCCTGGTTAGTACTTGGATGGGAGACCACCTGGGAACCCCAGATACTGTAGATTTGGGAGAAGGACGCGGCAACTCACTCTGAAAAATCAATCCTCCATTAAAAACCCTATGAATAGCAGAGGAGCATTGACAATAGTGTTTCACATGTTGTATGTTGCATCACTGAGTTGGACACTGACTCCACAGCACCTACCAGCAATAACAATCCTTTACCAGCAGCTATAGCACTAAGGTGTCCAATCCCTTCAGATCTCTGAAGCTAAGCAGGATCAGGCTGGGTTAGTACTTTGATGGGAGACCACCTGGTAACACTAGGTGCTGTAGGCTTGAAGAAGGATCCAGCAGCCCCACCCCCACCCTCCCCCAGAAAAAAATCAGTCATTAAAACCCTCTGAATAGCAGATAAGCACTAACAACACTATATCACCTGTTGTACATAGGGTTGCTATGAGTCAGACACAGATTTGATGGCACCTAATAACAACAACAAATCCTCTTTGATTCCTGCTAAATGAGATTTACCTTTTGCTAAGAATTAAAAATAGAATTATCTGAAACATTCAACATAAAATCTGAAACTGACCATAAGATTTACTGTATGTTTTATGAGACACTATCCCATATAACCATTTCTTTCATGTTAATACTAAGTATAAAATTTAACATTAAAAAGTTCATTATTACTTAATTCCAATTAGAATAGAATATACAAATGCTTGAAATTTAATTTATTCTGAATTTTCTTCAGTCTGCAGGGAGTTTTGTTCTTTTGCTTTGAACTCCAACATGGAAAATCATGTTCAATGATTAAGATACTATCTGAAATGGAACTCTAGATAAAGAGGTATTTAAAATACATGTAGACAACAAATAATTTCTAAAACTATACACAGTCCAAGGAATCATGTTACTCTTGACAGTAAATGTGAAAAAAAAAACAGAACTAAGTGATCTACTATGAACAGTGTTTAGCAGCCTTTCTCAGAAATCCATTCAATACTAATCACACTTAGATCACACATGCATGTGTTGATTTGTGAGTCCCTAGTATTTAATTGGGCTGGGATTTAGCTCAGTTGTTAGAGTGCTTGTTTTGCACACTCTGAATCCCTAGGTTCAATCCCCAGCACCACAGAAAAATGGGAGAAGAACCCAGGAGCCCACTCCCAAAACAATTAGTCATCAAAAACCCAATGAATAACAGAGAAGCACTGACATAGTTCCAGGCATGGAACAGTATCAGGTAGTGGTTCATTCTCTGGTACATAGGGTCATGATGACTACTTAATAGAAGCAAATAATTCCTTTTCCAACTTTACCTCCATTGAAAACGCATGTGTGTGTGTATGGGGTGGGGGGAGGTAATCGAAGTATTTGTACTCAAGAAAATAAAAAATAAAACAGCAACTTAGTAACTGGAAGTTAGCTACATTTATACCTGCCTAACAACAACAGTTTAGGAGAAGGTACTGGCAACCCACTCCAAAAAATCAGTCCACCATGGAAACCCTATGAATAGCAAAGAAGCATTGACAATAGTGTTTCACCTGTTTACATAGGATCACTATGAGTCAGATACTGACTCGATGGCACCTAACAACACCACAACAAAAACAGCAGCAACTATAAGCAAAAGAACAGTTACTATAAGAACATATTCATAGTCCTTTTACAGCCATTCTTGCCAACCAACAATATTCAGAATTGCACTGTGATATCAAAAGAAATCACTAATAAAATATCAGTAATATGCTATTGTGAAATATAGTGTTACTACAGGGTTAAACTTGGGAGATGGACCTGGCAACCCTCTCCCAAAAATCAATCTGCCATTCAAAACCCTACAAACAGCAGAGAAGCAATGACAATAGTGTTTCCCCTGTTGTACAGAGGGTCGCTATGAGTCGGATACCGACTTGACTGCACCTAAGAACAACAACAACAATAGCGTTAAACAATATTCTTTGAAGACTATGCTGTGCTGTGTGATTACTGGCTTTTGAAAGACTAATTAAGGACCAGCAAATGGAAGTATTTACTCATAGATTTAAGAAGAAAAATGATCAAATCACAGTAAGGTCATTTTGATTCTATATAAAAGACATTCAGTTCTAATGAAAATTCTAAATTTTTATCAACTTATTGATCCAGCGGGTAAAAAAATAAGGTCAGCGTGACCTCCCAGTGCGATCTGTGATTTAAAAGGTCCAAACATAACATTCCAAAAATAGAAAACCAGTTGGAATCACCTGCAATAATTCACTTAAAGTAATCAAACATTAATAAATAATAAAACAACAAAAACTATTTTTAGAGAGTAGCTTCAAATACCACTAATTTTGAGTTGACTAAGCTTGTTGAGGGCTGGGATTTAGCTCAGTTGGTAGAGCGCTGCGCTGCAGTCTCTGAGGTCCCGAGTTCAATTCCCAGCACCGCAAGAATGGGAGAAGGACCTGGCAATCCACTCCCAAGGCAATCTGGAAACAGTCAGCCATTGAAAACCCTGTGAGGGTCACTATGAGTTGGATACGGACTCGATGGCAGCTAACAACAACAAGCTTGTTGAAACTCAGTTTCTACATTTGTCAAAGGGGAATAACCATGTCTACTTTTTAGGCTGATAAAATATTTTACTAAAGAGACCCCAGATAACCTAATTAAAAATGGGCAAAGAAGTTGAATAGGCATCTCTCCAGAGATGATATACAAATGGATAACAAGCATAGGAAAGGATCTCAATATTACTAATAATAAGGGAAATGCAAATCTAAACCATAATAAGTTATCATGGCACATGCATTAGGATGTATATTATCACAAAAAAAAGGAAAAAGAAAAGTTTGGCAAGGGTGTGGAGAAGCTAGAATGATGTGCACTATTCATGGGAACACAAAACAGTTCAGCCACTATAGAAAACAGCATGATAGTTCTAAAAAGAGTTAAAAATAGAATTACCAGGCCAGGTGCCTTGGCGCATGCCTGTAATCCCAGCAACTCAGGAGGATGAGGCAGGAGAATTGCAAGTTGAAGGCCAGAGGCAACATGTACAACTTAGCAAGATCCTGTCTCAAAATTTTAAAAAAGGATGGACAGGGGCAGCTAGGGCTGTAGTTCAGTGACAGAGAACTCTCTTAGCATATGTGATGCCCTGAGTTTGAATTATTATACAATCCAGAATCCAGAAATTCCACTTTTAGGTATATAGCGCAAGAAAGTGAACATAGAATTTTGACATATTTGCACACCCACATTCAAAGTGGCTTTACCCATGGCAGTCAAGAGGTCCAAGCAAGAGGTCTATAAATGGATGAATGGACAAAGTATATTTTATACACACACACACACACACACACACACACACACACACACACATATACATATATATATGAATATTATTCAGTCTTTAAAAAGAGACACATGCCACTGCATAGATGAATCTGGAAGACATTCTACTAAAAAGACTTAACCAATATTCAAAGTTAAGACTTAAGCAATACTTAACCTTGAGGACATTCTCCTAAGTGAAATAAGCCAGTTACAATTAGGCAATTACTGTATTATTCCATTTACCTGGGGGCTGGGATTTAGCTCAGTGGGTACAGCGCTGCGCTGCAGTCTCTGAGGCCCCGAGTTCAATTCCCAGCACCGCAAAATGGGAGAAGGGCCTGGAAATACACTCCCAAGACAATCCTGAAGCACTCAGCCATTGAAAACCCTATGAGGGTCACTATGAGCCGGATACCGACTCGACGGCACCTAACAACAACAACAACAACAACAACCACCATTTACCTGAGATACCTAACATTGTTAAATTCATGGAAACAAAGTAGAATGGTAGTTACCAGGAGTTGGAGAAAGGCTGAAATGAGTTGTTTAGAGTTTCAGTTTTCAAGATGAAAACGCTTTGGAGATTAGTTGCACAAACATGAAAACACACCACTTAGGAATTGTCTTTAAAAACGGTTAATATTATACATTTTATTTCTAACCACAGGGTACAAGAAAATATACTGTGTTTATAAAGGATTATGCCAAATAAGAAAATATATCTAAAATATCCCACATATAACACTCAAAATACTGTTTATAGCCCAAGAAGCATTCTCTTTCCTATATTTAAAGACTATGTTTCTAGAGCCCAAATACCAGTAGAGTTGCCTGACTTAAAATGGTTTGAATCATGATTTTTCAACTTTGTGATGGTGTGAAAACAGTACACATTCAGTTAGAATTAGAATTAGAATTAGAATTTTGATCTTTTCCTGGGCTCACAATATGCTGGATGATACTTTCATGTGAGCCACAGCTCCTAGTTAGCCATGCAATCATGAGGGGAAACAACCAATTTTCTGCAGCAGACTTTATTAGCTAAGCTACAACTTTTAGTCAGGTGTTTTCAATGAATTTTGATTTATGATATTTTCTGCTAAACAGGGGTTTATTAGTATGCAACCCCTCTTGTCCCCATGTGTCTATCAGGTTGTCATGCTATGGGGGCTTGTGTGTTGTGGTGGTGCTGAAAGCTATGTCACCAGTATCTCAAATACCCCAGGGCCACCATGGTGGACAGGTTTCAACCGGGCTTCCAGACTAAGCCAGACAAGGGAGAAGGACCTGCCAGCTCACTCCTAAAACAGCAGCTATTGGGAACCCTATGAATAGCAGAGAACCACTGTCAAATATAGTGCCAGAAAATGAGCCTCTTGGGGTGGAAGGCATTTAAGAAACAACTGAAGAAGAGTTGCCTCTTCAAAGTAGAGTTGACCTTAATGATGGGAATGGAGTAAAGCCCCCGGGGGCCTCTAGTTGCTGATATGGTACAACTCAAAATGAGAAGAAAAGCAATGGCTAAATAAATGGGCTCAAACATGAAAAGATCCTGTGCAAGGGACAGTGCTGGTTAGCATTTCATTCTGTTATACATAGGGTACTAAGAGTCGGGCATGACTCAAAGGCACCTAACAACAACATAAGAACCCTATTGTAAGCTGGAATGTATCTGTAAGGGAAAAAATCCTGACTGCTACATAATAGCTGTGTCATCTTGGGCCTCTCTTTACAAGGATGTTACTAATATTGGAAATACCAAGAAATGTATACACATTTTAAGAGATGTTATTTATGTATTACTTTTTGAAGTTGAATTGAATGTGTAGAAATGTGTAGTATGATGTTTGCTCAAAAATTTAGCATTAACCAAATGATAGTGCATTCTTAAACACCAAAATGGAAAGCTTTCTTCTCAAGATATCTATGCTTTTTTGGCACTTTCTATATATTAAAAACCTTACCATGCTACTAGCACATTACTGTAATTATACTGTTATCAATTTTTAGCAAAAGGAAGAGTCTGACATTTCTTTATAATATATTTTTAGTACTTAACTCACTTAATATTTTGAATAAGAACATTTTTACCATCATCATCCTCTGCAGCACAGTGAATGAAACTTTGATTACCCTATTTATATATAAAGTACAGAAAAATTATACATTTGAGAACTTATTTGATTATACTGTCATTAATTGAAACAAATAATTCTAATTATTTCCAATTACTTTATAAATTCTAAGCCTATCAATCCCCATCTTTTCTCATTGTTCTCATTTTACTTATAAAGTTAATTATTCATATTTATCATATATTTAGATATTATTCATATGCTGTTGTTACTGTTGTTGTTAGGTGCGGTGGAGTGTGGGCCTGACTCATAGCGACCCTCGGAGGATTTTCATTGGCTGATTGTTTCGGGATTACTTTGAGAGTGGAGTGCCAGGTCCCTCTCCCACTCTTGCAGTGCTAGGGATTGAGCTCAGGTCCTTACTGAGTGCAGAGCAGAAGCTCTACAAACTGAGCTAAACCCTCCTATCATATGTTGTTGTTGTTGTTGTTGTTGTTGTTAGGTGCCGATGTATCTAGTCAGACTCATAGTGACCCTATGTACAGCAGATCGAAACACAATTAGATTATATGTATATATGTCCATAATTACACATACATATGTTTATCACACAACTAAAAGTATTTTATATTAACATAATTATCATATCTTGCTAGAGTTTTAAGAAAATAAAATAAGTAGAGGAAATCTACTATAACAATTATCTGTTGTAATTGTTAGGTGCTGTGGAGTCAGTGTCAGACTCAGTGACTCTATGTACAACAGGCGAAACAGTATTGTTAGTGCTTCTCTGCTACTCTTAGGGTTTTCAATGGCTGATTGTTTTTTGGGAGTGGGTTGCCAGGTTCTTCTCCCAAGCCTATAGCACTTTGTGATCCCGGGTGGTCTCCCATCCAAGTACTAACCAGGCCTGACCCTGCTTAGCTTTCGAGATCTGATGGGATTGAGTGCGACTGTTGTATGGCTACAGGTTAAAAATAATCTAGAAACATTAAAATATAGTAAATTTTACATTGTGTATTCAGAAAACATAAAAATGTGGTATTTTGTTAATGAGATACTATAAGAAGTATGTTAAAGTGGTTACATCAGCATACTCCTAATTCCTAAATTTATATAAAGAGCTTAAAAGAATGCTATGGGAAAAGAAATATACATATATGCCCCTTACTACTTGATAGTGCATACAAAATATCCATATACATTACAGTTCATTTTACAAATTATGTTAATAGTAAACCAAACTATCAAATGCTACGATCTAATAGAATAATATTTCAGACTGCTGCAATAGCAGTGTACTTAAATCTTGTATCATATTTAAATAATATAATTAATATAATCAGTAACATGTTTTCTAATGAAACAATATGAAAACAAAATGTTGAATTTTATTTAATTGTCACTATATTACAATAACAGGAATAAAATGATTTTAAAGTATTCAAACACACAAGTCACATATAAAAAAGAAAGGAGTCTACCTCATATAAATACTGATTATTAGTTTTTTAGACATGATTATTTTTAAAGCTTCTAAATAAACTAATGAAATATCATGGAGCTAGTTCTAAAAGTAGTAATAAAAATTTATATTAGGCCATCATCCTTAAATTCTAAACAGAAAAGTCTACTACTTTTATGCAGAAGTGGGAAATATTTCTAGCTGGGGTTATGATTTCCTTCTTCAAGGAAACAGCTTGTGAGCAGGAAATTGAAGCCCAGATAACTTCTGGTGGAAGAATATTGGAGAAGGCATTAATCCTTTAAAAGAAATTACATGATTGCAATTAAGATTTTATAAAGATTTTAACTGCTTACCTTAGATATTTGTACATACAGTCTTACTATTAAATTAATTATAAGTATGAATAAAATATTACACAAAAATTACATTATAACCACTTGCAAAACAATCATGCTCTGAAATTTATATATATACATATATATGATTAAAGACAGATAGAAACTAAATTTTTCATTCAACAATTAAAACAGTAATACCTCAATAGACATATAGTGCAATACACCATCTCTGCCATCTAGGCAAGAAGCTCAGCTCAGCTTATTCTAGATGACAGCAAGCTCTGATGTCAAGTAACAAAACTGAAGGTGGAAAGTCTGCATGGCAGTTCTGAAAAAGCTAACTTATTCCTGTTTCTGTTTCTTAACAGTTCCACAGATACTAGTGCCAAAAATATTGCTCCTTGCTTCCAAGACAAAGAGTTTCTTGAATTCAGCAATGACATACTTTTCTAGGATTATTCCAGTGAAAGATGCTTTGCTCTTATGGTATTTTCCATTTCTCTCCATCAAAGGAAATAAAAACTTGGATGGAAGTGAATATCCTGTACTCCAATTAAGACTTTAAAGAGAAGTAAATTCTAATACCACCACCCTATCAATCACCATTGATGCCTCATATGAAACATTTTTGACCTGTGACAAAAGACCCATAGCTACAAAGATTTCCCAGAAAATATGCTAAGTGATTTCACTTATTATGACAGTCATTTGGAGTTATTTATTTGACAGAGTCTCATGATGTCATTCAGGGCTAGCCTTGAACCTAGGAACTTCCTGCCTCAGTGTCCAGAGCATTGGGCTTACAGGACACAGGTGTGCACCATCACAGAGGGCTCTAGCTACTGTTCTCTGTTTCTGACTAGTGTATTACTACTTGCTGCCAAATGCCTACTCTTACAGCCCTGGGTACCACACATTCCAGTTCTACCCTGGCCAGCACTACTCTGCTATCTTTCATGGCTGAGAGGATAGAGAGATAATTCAGAATTAGGAGGTGGGGAGATATCAAAGGCAAGGCAAACAATTCACAGGCAATGACAAAAATGTTTATTAGTGGGTGTAAGAGTAGAGACTGAGAATATTTTCCATAAATATTTAGATGATTAGCAGAGTATAACCAAGGATATTATTCACCACTATTTTTATTGCAGTACCAGATATTGCCTTTATTCAGTGTTAACCTATATATAGCCATGTAAATAAATTCAGGTCTGTGGGATACAAGTAGAAGCCATGTGTGACCACTTTCAGGTCAATTCTGAGACAAGATTCTTATCCTAGATCTCTTGTAAACTGTTCTTGATAAAGAGAAAATGGCCATTTGTGGAGATCTCCACTTGAGGGAATAATTCTGAAAGCTCAGGCTTAAACAGATACTTCTTAGTGGTTGCATGGTTTGAAATAAAATTTTCTCTTAATTAAGGCACTCTGATTCAACATCTGCTCTTTGCAGGAAGTAGTCTAATCTCTGACGAATACGTTAGCAATTGTGAGTGAGGTAGACAGGAAAGAAATAAACCTGGACTGCCTATGGAATATTAGGATTCAGCCTCACAACCCTTCATTGAAGTGCAATAGTAGAATAGAAGGAAGACAGTTAGTGTTTGATGTTACTTACTAGCCAGCAAACTATATTTAAAGGTGTTAGAGCAACAAAATTATATGGCCAAAGAGAAATTATAGGTAAAGAATTGGATGAACTGGAAGACAGAGTGCCAACATCTGTATTATGACCAACTACTGTTGATTATTTTAAAATTGAACCTGAAAGATCAGGCATAATATTTCCATTTTGGTGCATGTTGGAATTTGTAGAACTAAAGTAGTTTAGTATTTGAAATCTGATATGTTATAATAATTTAAATTTTTATTTAAACTGAAACACTGCTTGAAGTGGTCAGAAATGACATTGATTAATAAAAGATAACACAGTTCTAGGAGCCTTTACTTAATGATTTTTCAATTGGCATGTTGAATACATGATAATGCTCCTCTCATGTATTTTCTAATGCTAACTCTAAACCAGTTACAGTGCTAATGATAGGTGATTGTAGGATTTGGTGCAGGAAGAGGGAGACTACAACCTCTAACTATAAAAAGTTCATTTTCTAGTTTGGTATCCAAATCTGCAAAATAGGAGATTTAGAAAGGGCAGAAAAGATGAAAAGATTTTCATAAGTAGAAAAAGACATATAAGTACTCTAAGAATCTGAACTGGATGGCAGGCATAGAAAATCTAAGACCAGTCTTTAAAGTAAATACATAAAGTAAAATAAATTTGTGACCCAGATCATGAAATCATGAAAACTAAAATTACATAAGAAAATAAAATGTCATTCTGAGTCAGAATCATGAGATCCAAGAGCATTCAACCCAGTAGTCATACTGTAAGAGTAGGAAATTAAATGCTATATAGCAGTACATGATGTTCCTTTTCCTTATCTAACTAGTGTTTAAGTTTATAATCCCAAATGAGCTGACTTCCTGAGATCATTTTCTTAAGTTGTAGAGGAGAAAATCTAACACATCTTAAAATTATTGGTAGTGGGTACAAGCTTTCTACTAATGTTGTTAGGTACTGTCAAGTTGGGTCTGACTCACAGCAACACTGTTCAACAGATCAAAAACTCCTGGACACTATGCCATCCTCAGTACTATGTCTGACAGTGTTTCTCTCCCATTTATAGGGTACTCAGTGGCTGACTGTTTTGATAGTGGGCTGCCAGGTCTTTCTCCCAAGCCTACAGCATCCAGTATTCCCAGGTAGTCTCCCATCCAAGGACCAACAAGGCCCAACCCCATTTAGATTCTAAGATCAGATGGAATTGGATCTCCCATTTTTGCAGTGCTGGGGATTGAACCGAGGGCCTCAGAGACTGCAGCATGGCACTCTACTAACTGAGCTAAACCCCAGCCCCATATATAATACATACATATATATAATATAATATATATCACACATATAGTGTGTATGCATATATATATACATATATATGTATATATATATATATGTCTACAGTACTTACAATTGCCTTGATTTTTAGATTCCTTTATCTGTACCAATTTGAAGACACAGATACAGACACACACACATGAAGTATATTTATAATACATATAGGATCATTTATAGATCTACATATGCACAAATTTAAACACATATAGCATACACACAAAGATATTAACATATTCCTCAACTCAGTTTTGCTTGTCTCATAACTCACTAGTAATTGTAATAACTAGAGAGTTAAAATTATTTTCTGCTGACCTATAATAGCTGTTAGGATGAATTCATGGGAAATCAACTAAATATTGTCATCATTTCAGACTTCCTGACATAGTCAACTCATATGATGTCAGTTCCAGAAGTCAGTGGACATTCTCTGCCTTCTTTCCTTCATTATATGATACTTGACCAGACAAAACCTATATTAAATCCCAACTGGTGGGCATGGACTAGTGGTCTTATCAGCATGAAGAAACAAAGATGTGAAGGTGGTACCACAACCAAGGCTTAATTAGGACCCAGATGACAATGACAAGTGTCAGGATGCAACAAGGGACTATTTATTCATTGGCCCCAGAATCTTCAATGACTGTCTAATTCTTCTCTTAAGAATAAAATTGCTTATCTCTAGGAAAAAATGTCCTCGTGATTTCAACAATATGAATAACAGGGCAATATGAGCATGACTTCCTGCTATACACACCCAGTCTGACCTGCAAATATGCACACTATAGTGAGTCTCTTAAGAAATAAAAATAGTGCCCATAACCATCAAAAAAACAAAATAAAGGAAATCACTCATGAAAATGCAATGAATTAACTGTGAAGAATTCTCAAGGAAGCCTATGTTCTTGACCATGATAAAATATAATTAATGGGACCTGGGGATTGTAGTTCAGTGGTACAGGACATGATTTTCATGCACAAAACCCTGGGCTCAATCTCTGATACACATATGTACATGCACACACACACAGAGACAAGTATATATATGTGTGTGTATACATATATGTAATTACATATATAATTGTCACAGATATATTTTTTCATAGTGAGAAACACTGAAAATGTACATTTTCATAAGAATTGGATATCTACTATTGAGAAAGTACTCCTAAAAAGAGACACCAGTAGTTTACTGTGTTAAATTTACCCACATTATTAGTAATTATCTAATTTTTCTTTTTTTTTTTCTTTTTTTTTTTCTTTTTTGGTACATAGTATAGAAAAGAAAAGCAGTAAACCTCTGCTGCCAACTACTGAGGCAGCCTAAAGGAGGAGCCCTCCTGGGTGCTAAGGTATGCTCACTACTCAAGAATATAACAACCAGTCATCTTTAACCTAAAAATAAAAACAGAAACAACAGTCAGTGACAAACCAACAGAGAAAGCATTCTTCAAAGTTTCTCATATGTAAGAAAGGGAATAGTTGTCATGGCAGTGGAGTACTTAGAGTAGGCATAGAAACTAATTGTTTTATTTACTTTTTTAACAACAGTAAATTCAATAGACTCTCAGGACCCCTTACTTGTCTATAGCTCACTAAATTGTCAGGAAAAACAGTTCACTATGATCCATTATCTCTCACATAATCTGGACAGTCAAGAACTTCAACTCAGATGAAAAAGGAAAATAAAAAGAAGAAAGAAATTAAGAAAAGCTTGCTTACTATTCAGTATCCCCAGGTCAACCATTTTTATAAAGTCAAATCATCATTGGAATGCTTCAGAGACTTTAATCTGTGTGTTATGTTTTTACAATACTGTACATGTCCTTTACCTAATAATAAGGTTAAAAGTTCAGTTAAAGGGCTTTACTATTGTTTTCAATGTATCTTAAGAATATTGAAAATCTCTAAAGGAAGAAATGTAAACTGAATGTCATTGTGGTTTTTGCAACACTAATAGTAACTATTTCTTAAAACAAAGTTCAAAATAAGTCCCAGATATTTTTTGAAAAAATAAATCTAATCTAGAATGTTCTTTGAATTTTAATTTAATGGCACAATCTTGATTTTATTATATGACTTAGTGAAAATTAGCATAACCATTATCACTCCTTTTACTAGATTTTTATTATATTGCTTTATTATATTGCTTCCAATGTGCAGTTCCAATGTGCAAAAAAATTGATTTTTTTCTGTCATTCCTTTTTTATATTTTTAAAAATATTTTTATATTTCCAGTACTGGTGGTTTATCCCAGGCAGGGCATCAAACCTATGAAAAATTGGGTTCAGTTTTAGGTGTGGGTTCAACATGCTAAAACTTAAAGAGTGTTTGGGTTAGCTTCTGATTTAAATCTTATGTGTAGGTAGCAGGGCTTCAAACCGAACCCAGATCTGAACCCTGAGCCTGTACTTGTTCAAGCACCTAAAAAAATTGTCACTGAACCAGAACTTGAGTCTGAACCCAGTGAAAGACAGGGTTTGGGTTCAGCTTTTAATGCTCTTTTAAATCATTGTTGTTAGGTGCCTTCGAGTTGGTATATGACTCATAGCGACCCTGCATACAACAGGCGAAACACTATTGTCAGTGCTTCTCTGCTATTCACAGGGTTTTGAATGGCAGATTGATTTTTGAGAGTGGGTTGCAGATCCTTCTCCCAAGCCTACAGCACCTGGTATTCCCAGGCAGTCTCCCATCCAAGTACTAACCAGGCCTGACCCTGCTTAGCTTTGGAGATTTGATGGGATCAGATACCACAGGGCTGGGGCTGCAGGCTTTCAAATCATTAGCTTTTAAAAAATTGTAAAAAAATGAAAAATATGTACAAACAGTATTAAAGTATTAAACACAAACCAAATCTGAACTCTCTAAATTGTAACACATTGTATACACACCCAAACCTGAGCCCAATTCTTCCTGGGTTTGAAATCCAGATCCCACCATTTGCTAAGTAAGTGCTCTATCACTGAGCTGCACCCTTAGCCCTTTAAAAAAATTTTTTTGTTTTAATTTTCAGACAAGTTATACAGGCTGTCTTGTCTTGAACTCATAATCCTTCTGCCTCAGCCCCCTTGGGATTACAGGTATGCCCCATGGCACTTGGCTCTTCTATTATTCTTAATTAGTACATGAACTTCAGCGAATCAGTAATATATAAGTTTGAAGATGGCATTACATCATATATTGACAATTTATTGGTTTCCAGATTCTTTACTCATTTATTACAGGATAAAGGGCATGGCTTGATTGAACTTATAAATGTTCAAAATATGCAATATATGAATCATTTGGGCTAATGATTTAGTTTCCTCATAATTACCCTGATTTCAAGTTCTCCTGACACATATGTAGTAATAGGATGAGAGAATCGCTTATGCCCCCCTCATGAAGACGGTAGTCATAGTTGCAAAATTCTCCCACCGGGCAGGCTTATGTTCTTGATTTCATCACTACCCAATAATGATCAAAAAATAGAAAATAACATGCAACTAGTGTTTCTACTAAACGTATCTTGTTGAGACAGGATTTTGAGTTTGTTTCATTTTAATTTAAAATTTTAATGTTTTTTTTTCTTTTTTGGTGCGTGAGTTTGAACCCAGGGCCACATGCCAAGAATGTGCTCTACCACTGAGCTATACCCTTAAATCCTATTTTATTTTAAAATCATATCATTATACTTTGAATATAACATATTGGTTCTACCTACTATGGCTGGGATTTAGCTCAGTTGGTAGAGCACTGCGCTGCAGTCTCTGAGGTCCTGAGTTCAATTCCCAGCACTGCAAAAATGGGAGAAGGGCCTGGCAATCCACTCCCAAGGCAATCCCGAAACAATCAGCCATTGAAAACCCTATGAGGGTCGCTATGAGTCGGATAACGACTTGACCGCACCTAACAACAACAACAACCTACTATAGTCATCTTTATAGGTATAGTAGGTTCTACCTACTATAGTTATCTTTATTTTAAAATCATGTCGTTATACCCTGAATATACATACTAGTGCTACCTAACTCTAGTTATGTTTAAATGTCTCTAACTTTACTATATCTTCAGATTAAGTTAAACTTTAATTTTCTTCCTAAAACATAGGAATTAAATCTCTATTAGTTTTTATACCAACCTGATATATTTATTAATGATCAATGGAATGAATAGGAATTGTTTATGCTGTATAATCATATGCTGTATACATTGAAGGAAAATAGATACAACCAAACAAAATGTAATAATGAAGACTTATAGGATAGAATGGTCAAATATATTTGAAGTTCCTCACTTGTTCATACTTACTTATGGCCAGCTTTTCTCTGGTTTTATTATTTCTCTGATTTGCATTGAGGAAATTGAGAAAATGAGCCCTCTGGGGTAATGGTGCCTACGTTCATCTACCCATATAGACACTTCCTCTCCATGCTTCTCATCTTGAAAGCTTTATTATAAACATTTATGTTAAATGTCAAATATAATTTTTAAGCATTCAGTTAAAATAAACATGAATACTATTTTCAAGTAATTGTTCTTGTTGTTGTTAGGTACCATTGAGTCAGGTGCAACTTATAGGTACTCTGTGTACAACAGAATAAAGCATTCCCCGACACTGTGTCAAGCCCAGCACTATCAGTGCCTCTCTGCTATTTATAGGGTTTCTCATGGCTGATTGTTTTGGGAGTGGGCTGCCAGGTCCTTCTCCCTTTCAAGTAATAGTGAAATATAATTCAAAAGAAGGCAGAATTCACCATTTCTAAAGAGTTACTTGTACAATAATGTCAATTTTGTGAAACAATCACTCACAAGAAAGAAAGTGAAGATAAATTCCATTATCAACTATGCTGAGGCATCCCAAACCTTTTTTTCCTGAATGATGTTAATTATATTTTTATTGGAGAAAAACACTTTGAAAAGGTACTCCTGTTGTCTCTATAAGAGATTCAGCTGTCCCTGTCTCTTTGCCTTCATATAAACTGACTATGTAAATCTGTGATTTTAGATATAAATGCTCATGCAGAACATTTATGAGTAGATTCATGTGGTAAAGTCTTATTTCAACTAGTGCCGTATAATCATATGCTTCCAGCCAAAAAGGAACTAAAATATAACCATCATAAAAGATACAGAAAAAATTATTAGGTGAATGATTCTCCAAAATGAAAAGAAAATATGTAAATAGCAATGTTTGAACGGACTAAATAGGGATCCTATATTATGCATTCTGAGTTATGATCTAAGAAGCCACACTGTCAGCATAGGTTTTGTGTTAATAATGAGCAACAGGTGAGCAAAGAGGAAAAAATGATAGTATTTATTTTCTCCATGTCTTCCAGAAGTTATCTTTACAAGGTTGTAATATCTCACTAAAATGGCAAATCTAAACCTAACATGAGTTTTTAAAATAAATCATTATTATATTTGTATCACATATACTTTAAAACAAATATTTGTTAAAATAGCTCAGTAAAACATTTATTGCAGTTTATATACAGTTTTGATAAACTTTTCTACTGAGATCACCTAAGAATACCTGAAAATAGTATAGCAATAAAATAT
The DNA here is from genome assembly GCA_007922755.1 of Pedetes capensis. Taxonomy (NCBI): domain Eukaryota; kingdom Metazoa; phylum Chordata; class Mammalia; order Rodentia; family Pedetidae; genus Pedetes; species Pedetes capensis. The sequence continues at coordinate 48,418 of VMDO01013419.1, forward strand.
TCTGTCTCCATAGAAGTTGGTTGCACGAATTCTAGAATATTTAGTTCTGTAGAAGACAACTCAGCTTGCCACAATACTTTAAATCAAAAACATCCACAAGCTGACCAGATATCAACAGCTCACTCTTAATAATTCAATAATTTAACTAAAATCAAAGAACACTGATACTCAAGATTCAAAATGTATTTTAAAGAAGCCCGACATTTATTTTTAAAGATTTTCAGGTAGCCATTTAAAAAGTCACAATGAGAAGTATTGTTCAAATAATGACAAAATTTTCAATCATTTTCCCCAAATAGGAGCATGATAAACAGTTGTCTCCATCTATACAACTACCTCATTTGCTTACTTATTTTTATTGCACTTCATATTAATATAAACATAAATATGCAAGAGGTTTGCTTTTACAAGCACCTTCATGTAGCCATCAAATGTTTAAGCTTTGTTTATAAAGCATGTAAGACTAAGTATTCTGTTAAGTATTCTCATTATCATTTTTCATCCTTTGTATCCATGCCCAGTGTCAACTAGCTAAACCTAAATTTAAAGTAAAACAATATCTCTCTCTCTCTCTCTCTCTCTCTCTCTCTCTCTCTCTCTCTCTCTCTTTTTTCTCCCAGAATCTCCTCTATGTGATTTGACTTGCCAGTTACTTTACAGAGGAGTGGTGAAAGAGAGGAGTAAAGAAGCCAAGATAAAAACTAACCCAGGCTTCCACTTCTTTTCCTCAATCATGACAGAGCCTGAGCTGATGAAAGAAGTTAACTCGTCTAGATGTAGTGCACTGCAGATGGACTCCATAAGAAATTCTCTCAAATGTCACAGTAAGGGTTGGCAATGTGTGTGTGAATCACTGTCTTTTAGGCCTTCTGGATTTTAAAGAGCGGGCTCGGGGCTGTCATCAGCGGTCAGGGACAAGCAGGTTCAACACTTCCAGATGAGCTGAGTTCTGGACACAGGTGGCCCTTATTCAGCCCCATTCAGATCAGGTGGGGGAAAAAACAAAATGACCAGCATCTCCTGGCTACTGGCTCCAGGCAAACAAATCTTAGGAATCTCTAAAACTGGCTCTTTTTAAAGAACCCTTTAGGAAACTCCCCAAGGGATTATCCAGTTTAACTCCCCCATCGCTGTCACCTGCAGACTTCCACGCACCCCTGTGCCCCATAACCTCACTCTGCAGTTTTCATCCCAATGATTAATTCTGGAGTAAAACGTAATCAAATGCATGGCAAACGTTCTAGATTGAAGTTAATGATGAAAAACACAGCTGACAGGCAATTTTATGTAATCAGGAGCAGTTCAACTTCTGCGGACTGGTGCCGCCACACAGCCTCCCACCCACGGAGAGCGGGCGTTTATAAACCTGACATCTTCCTTTCTCCTCCCTCAAATTCCTTAATGGACCATTAGTAACGGGATCGATCCTAGTTACTTTAGTAGCAAATACACGGCAGAGGCACATCTGCCGTGCTTGCCAGTGCCAGAAACACCACTCAAAAGTTGCAACGGTAAAGCCAGCACTTTGCAAACCTTTGGGGGCCGCGCATGGGGGTTCAGCGGGACACTGAGGTGGAGGAGGAAGCATGGGCACCTGGTGTGACCTAACTCCTGTGCATCCGACAAGCAAGTCCTCACTCAGACCAGGCCGGCCGGGAGGAGGGCAGCGGAGCCGCTAAGTTCTCCAGCAGCGGCGCGGTGCGCGGCCTTTGCGCCCCATACCCCCCCGCCGCAGGAAGCCCGAGCCGAGCCCCCTCTCCACCCACACCTGGCGGCCGCGGGCGCGCGTGCGGCTGGGGGTGCGGGAACGCAGCACTTACGTCTCGGAATTTGTTCCACTGTCCGACTTCCTTGTCGTACTGGGAGACCGTGGTGAGCCATTGTTTATCATCCAGAAAATTACCGCCGTCCGAACGCCCCCCGGCCGCAGCCAGCGCCGCGGCGGCCGCGAGAGCCTGACTGCACCAAGCGGCCGCGCACACGCACAGCACCGCGGACACCTTGAGCATCTGGGAAGGAGACACAGCGGGGGGCGGGGGAGGGACAGTGTCAGACACGGGGTGCTAAGACGGGGGCGCCCCTGGAAGCCATGCATCCGCAAGACCGGGTGGAGGGAGGAGGAGACGAGCAGGGACTGGGGCGTCCCCTCCCCGCAAGCCGTAGCCCCGACCCCGGCCCCTCACGCGCAGACCCCAGGGAGAAGAGCGCAGTGGAAGGGAGGAAGCCCCAGCGACAGCCGCCCTCGGGGGCAAGAGATCGCTCCCCGGCCCATCACCTTGTTGTGCGCCGGCACGGTGCTGGCAGCTCCTGCTGGAAAGGCAGCCCGGCTCTGCCAACTCGCTGCTCTCCGGAGCTGCTGCACGCGCCGCTGTCTCGAGCCGTCCACTCAGCTCCCTGCGCCCGGCGCGCTCCCCCCGTCTCCACCCCCCCCCCCCCCCCCCCCCCCCCCCCCCCCCCCCCCCTTTTTTTTTTTTCCCCTCCCTCTTCCACCTCCTCCTATCCCACCTTCCTCTCGCTGAATCCTAGCTGCACTGGGCTCCGGAGGAGACGCTCGGCTGGAGCCAGCTGATGCGGTAGCTCCTCGCCTAAGAATCCTTATCTGCTTCCTAACCTCTCGCCTCCAGGAGAGGTTCTCATGTTCGCAAAACAGGCTCCTCATTCTCGCCGGCCCTGGACTTAATACAGAATGTAGGATCTTAGTTGCCTCGGCTCTGCGGTTTCAAGGGTGGTCAGGCAAACGTGGGAAATGAGATCTGAAGAAAACTTTATGCATCACCAAGTAAGAATCCCCAGGACTTTCTAGCCTCTAAACCTGGAATGAGCTCCGCCCTAGAGCAAGGCCATTAATAGGGTCTTGGGTGATCTGCTTAATTTGAGAAAATGTAGTTTATTGTAAACTTCTGGATTTTACAGAACACAAACTTTTATATTAAAGGATTGACGTTTCTTACTTTTTTTTTCTTTTTTAACATAAGATCATTACCAGGTAGAGTGAGCACCCTACATTCGCATTCACTGTACTTGCATTTTCCTTTTATAAAAACTCCCTCGTGACTGTGTCTTATGCTCTGGGATCTGACTCAAAAACTTAAAAAACTTTCTATGTCTCCCTCTGCAAAATGAGAAGACCACTTTGAAACCCTAACACTAATTTTGCACTTCACACTTCCATTTATGGCAAAATATTTGATTCCTTGATCCTGTTCTGTGTATTCGAAATAAACTGGTAGGTAATGTGTAATTAGCTCTCATAAAGACATTCAGATAAAGAAAATCCTTCTATAAACTTAAAAGATTCAGATGAAATAGACACTTCGTGTAAGTCAAGAGATTTCTGGAAGCTAAAATATTATGTATCTCTATTTGAATTATTAGATATGTCAGATAAAATTAATATCTTTCAAAGCTATGACCTCTGAAAATTTCTTGTAGCTTCCAAAACTTCTGGAGGCATTTGAATAGCAACAGTACCTACTGCTCCTATTTCCCATTTCAAGCTCAGATAACAGTTGTGTAACATTTTTCAAGTTATAGTGAGTAGAAAACAAATAATTAATATTAATTTTCAATTTAAAATATAGGGCTAAAAGTGAATGTATAATATGTAACATAAATCAGTAAAGAAACTGCTATTTTTAACTCAGACATTTTTCTCAGTTTACCTGTTTCTAGTTTCTACTTTTTGATGAGTGATAGAAAGGGGAAGATATTACAGAATCTACAGTGATAATTCACAGAAACCCTGGTTGATAGGAACATGTCAGATTACTGTGAAAACACTAATGTGTGCTGATTCCCCCAAAATAGGCATTCATTTTGCTTTGTCACAGAGAGCCTTGCCATGTATTTTAGCATATTCATACGTCATTTAGCATTTCATACGTCATTAAGATAATAATTTGCAGATCCTTTCTCCATCAACACATCTTCTTGCTCCCAGATCCTTTAGCCCTTTATACTCTCATCTTCACTGTTCTACTTCAAAATATAAAGAACTACTTTCTTCAATAAGAATTCAATGAGAATTTCAGTTCAACAAGAATATTTCATCATGTTTTAAAACCTCATTCTTTTTAAACTTAAGTCTAATGGGAAAAGCAAAGAGATTGTGCCTTAGGTGAAATCCTCATGCATAGCAGAAGTCAGTAATTTTTAAAGTAGAAATGATCTTCTAAGTTTGTAATCTACCTCTAAAAAGATATATGGTATTTGTCACAAAATATTTAGTAAGAAATGATGCTCTGGCACTCCTCCCCCTTCAGCATCTAGTATACTTTTTAGTAAAGTTATTGCTATCAAAGGGTAGCATGATCACCTTTTAGATTTATGGAAGCACATAACTTTAATTTTTATACCCATTTTCCACCCAAAAGTTTATATTTCATTGCTAATCTGGACATGTTCATAGAATCTTTTTTATACCTACCTTCCACCTAAAACATTCCATGGTCTAGCTCCACATGAGTTGTGAAAAATTGTTGAAGAACAAGCAATGATATTTGTGCACATCTTGAAATTAAAGCCTCTGAGATAGTATTAAACTCTAGATAGGGGAGTAGGATAGAATTTACAAGCACATTGCAAGTTTGAAATTCTTAAGTCAGGAGGAGTCTCCACTTAGCCTATCTCCTTTTCATTTGTGTTGGTCTGGTTGGTAATGAGAGTAAAATTCTACTAAGTGTGATTATACTAATGACAGAGATGTCTTTTCTGTCAGCTTCTCTATATAATTGAACAGTGATCTTCAAAGAGCCTGTTTTCAACACTTAAATAGTCCTGAGGGGATTGACACTTTGGTTATCAGTTAAACCTCCCTGGGGATTAATTGAGATCACCTTAGGAGCACGACACAGTAGGGAAGAATAGAAGAGTGTTAGGTGGGAGGTAAGATCTAAAAGGCATAGTTAGGAACATCACAGGTCAAGGTGGGTGGGGCATGGGCGAATACTTCCAAGGCTGCTTCCCCATTTTATTGAGAGCTGGTCTAGGAAACTGGAGAGCCAAAAGAAGCACAAATTGGAAGGTGATGTGTAGAGCAAAGAAAGGCACTAATGCTAGAAAACTAAGTGGTGGGGCTAGAATGTGATTTTGTGTTTCTGATTACACTTTGCAAAATCAGAACCCACAAAAAGACATAGGTTTTCAGATTCCCAGTCACTTGTCACTTCATACAAAATCATAGTCTATAGTGTTATGAGCACCATTACCAAGTCCACTGTGAGCTTAAGGTTTACCTATATATTTGTTTGTCATTTAGCTCTTCCTCTCCTGAACATTTAGTTACTCAATCTACAAATACCTATCATTAACTATGTGCAAGGCATTTTTGTTAGTTTTTTAAATTATTAAATCTGTCTCTTCCATAGGTTTTCTTACTCTTTTTTTTCAGATCTGCCATAGTTCTATAAATTCTAAGTATATAATAACATGGGATCCATTTTTAACCATCTTTGAGGTTGGATCTATGATGACTTTAATAGAACTCCATTTCTATAGATGTGCACACATACTCAGCAATTTTTCACAAGTTTCTTTCTCAGCTACTGTAAATATATGCTTGCCTATTGTTATCCCTAACTATTGTGAGGCTAGGCAAGAAAAGTCCAACTTATTATGTATCTTCCATGTGCTAGGCCTAGAGCCAGAAGCTTTATATACATGATGCCTTTTTAATCTTTATCACCTGCCCAAGATCTCATAGCTAATGTTACCTTTGCATCTCAAATGTCCTCCAAAAGCTCACGTGTTAAAGGTTTGGTCCCCAGCTAATGATGCTATTGCAAGGTAGCAGAAATTTTAGGAGGAGTAGGGTTTAGTTGGGGGTTGGGGTTTAGCTCAGTTGGTAGAGTGTAGCTCTGTTCTCTCTGAGGCCCTGGGTTCAGTCCCCAGCACCAAAAAACAGGGGAAGGACATGACTAAAACACTCAGTACATAAACAGACTTTAAAAGCTGTAATAAATATGAGAAACATGTCAATCTGCCCAAATACTATAATTCTCAAGAAGGCAATTTTCAACATTTAAACCATGTCATATCTGATTAAATTAATTGATCACTAAGAAAATGATCTTGGCATCTGATCCCACCTGATCTCGGAAGGTAAGCAGGGTAGGCCTGGTTAGTCTTTGGGTGGATGACCACCTGGGAACACCAGGTGCTGCAGGCTAGGGAGAAGGACCTAGAAATCTACTCCCCAAACAATCTGCCATTGAAAACTCTGGCCTGCAGCTGTACCACTGTGGCATCTAACTCCTTCAGATCTCAGAAGCTAAGCAGGATCCGGCCTGGTTAGTACTTGGATGGGAGACCACCTGGTAACACCAGGTACTGTAGGCTTGGGAGAAAGGTCTGGCAACCCACTTACCCCACCCCACCCCCAAAAAAATCAGCCACTGAAAAACCTATGAATAGCAGAGAAGCACTGACTATACTGTTTTGCCTGTCTTACCTAGGGTCACTAGGAGTCTGACACTGACTCCACCATGGCACCTAACAAGAACAAACAAGATACTGACACAAAAAGAAATAAAATGCTTAAGAATAATTTCACTTTAGGCACACATACAGACTTATACATATTCTTATATTACAGCTATTAAATTTAAAAATCTAAGCCAGTCACCGTGGCACACACCTATTAATCCCAGTAACTCAGTTGGCTGAGCAGGAGGATCACAAATCTGAAGTAAGACATGGCCTTCACAACATAACAAGACCCTGTCCTAAAATAAAAAATGAAAAAGATACCTGGGATGCAGCACAGTGGTAGAGCACTTCCTTAAAGTGCTGGAGGTCCTGTGTTCAACTACAATAAATGAATGAATTAATTACTTAAATAAAAATAAAAGTCTATATATCAAAAAGATTTATAAAATATTTGTCCTTGAGAGTCATACAGATGTGTTTTTAAAATTTTATTAAATCTGCACATTTATTAATTCAATAATTCTAAAATAAGTATGCATGTGGAGAAGGTTATTCTTTTCATTCTGAATGTTATATGGCTAGTAGAGGGTTTTTTTGTCTGTTTGCTTGGTTTTTTTTTTTTTTTTTTTTTTTTTTTTTTTTTTTTTTTTTTTTTTTTTTTTTTTTTTTTTTTTTTTTTTTTTTTTTTTTTTTTTTTTTTTTTTTTTTTTTTTTTTTTTTTTTTTTTTTTTTTTTTTTTTTTTTTGCGGTACTGGGGGTTGAACCCAGGGCCTCATTCTTGCATGCTCCGCAAGTGCTGTCCCACTGAGCCGCACCCTCAACCCATTTTTTTACTTTTTGAGACTGGATCTTGCTAAATTATGCAGACTGCCTCTGGTCTCTAACTTGTGATCCTCCTTCCTCCACCTCCCAAGTCACTAGGATTACAGGCATGCGCCACCATGCCCTGTGGCCTAGTAGAGTTTTAAGGTTTAAGATCACTATTGAGTTTTTCTGTCCAGATCCTCAAAGAATCTGTAATTTTCATCTTGCAAAATTTTGTTGTTTGCTTATGTTTAGCTGTGTAGTGCAAATAGGCCTCATACATCATTCAGTATTAAATTATTATTAGTTAACTGTTTCAAAGGACAAAAATCATCTTGAGTGCCACTGAAAATTCTTGTTACTTGATATTGTCCTTTGTGATAAATGGGTAGTTCTTTCTATGGGAGACAGATGTACTAAGAAAGAGGGTTATGATTACCATCCATACACATGTCAAGCATCCAACATTCTACAGGATAACTGAAATAAAGTATTTAACCAAAAACTAAATAGAAATGTTAAACAGTTAAAAAATAATGTCAGCTTTTCCTCACGAATTTAGGCCATTTTCTTGCTATTTACTTTAAAAATATTTCTCCATTGCTCTCCAAATGTTACACGACAAATTTGAAGTGTAGATAAAAGATATGAACAACTGCTGCAAGATCCTGCTCTATAAAAGGCTTACACTCTTGTGGGATGGGTGGGGAAACGCATAAATTAATAACCTAATTAGAGTGCAATGTGTGTGAAAATAGGAGTTATGTGGTTTCTTCCTGAACCAATAGAGGGACACTGAGATGTGACCTAATTGACATACTTATATAAATGAGAAGTTTAGAGGTATCTATGTCTTCAGACTCAAATAAAGCTATTAGGTTTCTCAATCATCAGCTAGCTTAATCAGTGGGTTTACCTACTTGGAACTCCATCCTATAAAATTCAGTTGCTATTATAGCCTTAAACAATGGTCACAACATTTACAAATCGCATGTTCCACTAGGAATTCTTTTCCTGCCATCTCTCCACTAAAAAATGGGAGTTCCTCCACCTCAGCAATTTAAAGGCTTTTCCTTAAATCACATTGGTTTTGATTTGCCTACATACCCTGGACAACTTCTGTTGGAAAGGATCCTAAGAGGCCAATGATAAACCCAGACTTCCAAAGAAATGGGGAAAAGTCCTTGTCAAACCTTTCACTTGTAAGTGGGAGAAGAACTAGTTCACCAGAGAACAGAAAAGATCACCCCATTGTTTTACCAATGACAGGACCAAGTGTGGCAAATGTAATAGAATTCCACCAGAACTCTATGGACGATACTGTTAGACGAAAGTAACAGGTCACTTGAGAGTTATGACCTGTGACACTTGAAGAATAAGAGTGATTAGTCAAGGCAATAAATTAGGAATAGTATGTCTTTCAAAGAAAGGAATAGGGGTAAAATCAGAGAGCTGTGAGATATTATGGAATTCACATTTCAAAATTCTTTGTTCTTATCTAACATCATTAATATACAGAAACACACAAAAAAGGGTAAGATATTTAGAAAAAAGTCAAAGCAAAAACAATCTCTCTTAAAACACAATTTGAACTATATTTCTACCTAATATGCCTCACTTAATGCATAAAATGTTTTCCAATACTCACTCACTGATGATCAGCAATTTCTCCTTCCAAATTAAGCAAATTTATTAATTTTTAAAATATAAACACACCAGGTTAACTCAGACCAATAACATAAACTATTCTATTTTTGTTATGGTTAGAGGGAAATATTTTTGCACATTTTCTTTCTTTTTTTTTTTAAATGAGAAACAGTAATGTTAAAGATTTACTGTACTAATCAAGTTCTGGGTTGCAATCATTCACACTGCTCAATTTAGCTCAGATTCTACTGTGAATTGAGATCTTTTGCCTGACTTTTCAAGAGGACTTTTAGATAAAAAATTAGTTTCTTTACTTGGTATAGGATGATATAGGTTACATATTTTAATCTGGCAAAATTTGGGTAGTAGGTCTTTTTGAGAGATTCATTCATTTCTCCTCAGTTTAAATTTGTAAGTATAAAGTTATTTGGAGTATGCCTTTATTATCCTTTTAGTAGCTGTAAGATCCATAGTAATCGCTCCTGACTTCTTACTAATATCAATCATCTGTGTCTTCTCTCTGTGTTTGTCAGTGTTGCTAGGCATTTGTCTTATTTATTTATTTATTTATTTATTTATTTATTTATTTATTTATTTTTTGATGAACTAGCTTTTTCTTTCATGGACTTAGCTCTATTATTTTCATTTTTTCAAGTTTATTATTTTCTCTTATGATCATTAGCTTCTCCTTCCACTTGTTTGAGGCTAATTTTCTGTTTTTAATTTTTTTAAAGTAAGAAATTAGATCATTAATTCTGAACCCTTTTCGTTCCCAAGATAAGGATTAAGCACTATAAATTTCCCTCTCTGCATTACTTTAGCTGCTATCTGCCTATTTTGATACACTTGTGTTCATTTTCATTCACTTCCATTTATTATTTACTTTCTTTCAAACTTCTTTAACTTATAGATAATATGGAAATATGTTGTTTAACCACCAAAAGGTTGGAGCTTTTCCTATTTTTTGTTATTAATTTATACTCATATTCCATATGGTCAAAGAACATACTCTAGAAGGTTCCAGTTTCTTTCTATTTATTGA
>VMDO01013420.1:0-58350 GCA_007922755.1 Pedetes capensis
TTCTCCCTTTCTCTCTCTTCTTTCTTTCTCCCTCTTCTTTCTCTCTTTCTTTATTTCTTTCCCTCTCTTCTTTCTTTCTCTTCTTTCTTTTCTTTCTTTCATTTTCTCTCTCTCCTTTCTCTTCTTTCTTTCTTTCTTTCTCTCTTCTTCCTTTCTCTCTCCTTTCTTTCTTTCTCTCCTTTCTATTTTTCCTTTCTTTTCTTTCTTTCCTTTTTTCTTTCTCTCTTCTTTTCTTTCTTTCCATCTTTTTCTCTCTCTTCTTTCTCCCTCCCTTCTCTTCTTTCTTTCTTTCTCTCTCCTTTCTTTCTTTCTCTCCTTTCTCTCTCCTTTCTTTTCTTTCCTTCTTTCTCTCTTCTTCTTTTTCTTTCTCTCTCTTCTTTCTTTCTCCTTCCCTTCTTTCTTTCTTTCTTTCTTTCTTTCTTTCTTTCTTTCTCTCTCTCTCTCTCTCTCTCTCTCTCTCTCTTTCTCTTCTTTCTTTCTTTTCTTTTCTTTTCTTTCTCCTGGGGTGCTGAACTCAGGGCTTTGGTGTACTTCGCAAGTGCTTTACCACTGAGCTGCACCCCCAGCCCCTTGTTTATATTTTGTCTTGAGACAGGGTCTTGCTAAATTGCGCAGGCTGCCTTGTGGCCTCAAGCTCGCAATCTCGTGCCTCAGCCTCCCGAGTTGCTGGGATGACAGGCGTGCCACCGTGCCCAGCTCCACTCTACTTCTTGAGTTTTCCTCACTGCCAATCATAACCCAAATTACTGGTTGGCAATGTCCCAGGTGCTGTTTGGGGTACTCTCGTGGCGCGCCCACGTCGGATTCTCACAGCTGCCCTCCAGGGCAGGGGCTCCCTGCTGGCTATAGCTTACCACAGCTGCCCCGCAGGCCCTTCCTTGGATGGCTTCTTCTTCAGCTCTGGCTGCTGCTTCTCCATCTCCCCAGCCTCCTTCCGTCAGAGGCCTCACTTAGATCCTTGCGTCTCCCTCAAGATCACCTCCAGTCTTAGGGCCCTAACATCATCTACTCGCTCAGGAATCCCCCATCTAAATTCCCAGTCACGATTTCTTCCCCTCAGTCCCATCTGCCCAGGTGTGTTACACACTCAACGTGTGCTACACACCCAACATTCAACATGTCCCAAGCACAGCTCCTGGCCTCCACTTCTCTCTCCCTGTTCCTCCACAGGAACGCAGGGCTCCTGCCCCACCCACAGCCTCCCATCCTTATCCTTCCAAGTGTTCAAGCCAAAAGCTGCCAGCTGCCCTTGGGCCTCTTTCTGTCTCCTGGAACCAGTCCGTCAGGAACTCCCCCAAGCTCTGCCCCTGGAATACATCCAGGGCTGACCACCTGTCACCACCCTGACCGTGGGAGCCATGCCCTCGTCTCTCTCCTACCTTGGGTCCGTTCTCAAAGCCAGCGCTCCCGCTCCCAACTCTGCCCTGCCTCGGTCTCTTCTCACCTGAGCACGTAAGCCACGGCACTTCTCAGTTCAAAACCTGGTCATCACCATCATCTGGGCGGGTCCTGGATCCAACAACACAGAAGAGGAGTTGGCCCAGGGAGACAGGAGATGACCACGCCATGTTGGCAGCAGAGAGCAACGTCCTACAGCCCCATCCAAGGCACGCCTGGAGCCCCCGGAAGCTGGAAGACACATAGACGGATCCTCCCTGGGGTTCGCCAGGGAACCAGCCCTGCAGACGTCTTGGTTTCCAATCTCCAGCCTCCGGAACAGAGGCAGACCAAATATCTGTTCTTCAAGCCACTCAAGCAGTGGTAACTTGTTATAGCAGCTCCAGGACATGGATGCAATAATGGCAGCATGAAGGACAGGCCACCTTAAGGCAGCATGAAGGACAGGCCACCTTAAGGCAGCATGAAGGACAGGCCACCTTAAGGCAGCATGAAGGACAGGCCACCTTAAGGCAGCATGAAGGACAGGCCACCTTAAGGCAGCATGAAGGACAGGCCACCTTAAGGCAGCATGAAGGACAGGCCACCTTAAGACTCCCTTTCTCTGTGTATAAAATGAGGACAATTGTGACGCCTCCTCTTACCTCACACTAACTGTGGCAATAAACTATGCCACATGTCTTACAAAATCAGGGGTGGTTTAGTGCTGAAATGATTGTTATTTTGTTGAAGTGAAAGTATTTAACATTGTCTTCAATAATTATCAATATAGTATGCTAAATAATACAAAAGCGCTTGTTGTGGTTGTTGTTCAGTGCTATCAAGTCAGGTTGAACTCATAGTAACCCTATGTACAACAGAATGAAACATTACCCAACACTGTTCCCAGCATATAATCTTTTTATGTTTGAGCCCATTGTTGCAGCCACTGTGTTTCTTCCCATTTTGAGTTATGCCACATCAGCAAAAATTGGTCCCAGGGACTTTACTCCATTCCCATCATTAAGGTCTGCTCTAATTTCTATAGCCCTGTGGCATCTGATCTCCTCAGATCTTGGAAACTAAGCAGGGTCAGGCCTGGTTAGTTCTTGGATGGGAGACCACCTGGGAACACCAGGTGCAGTAGGCTTGGGAGATGGACCCGATAACCCACTCCCAAAAATCAATCTGCCATTGAAAACCCTATGAACAGCAGAGAAGCACTGACAATGGTGTTTCACTGGGTTTTTGCAGGGTCGCTATGAGTTGGATACCGACTCAATGGCACCTAACAACACCTTAACAACAACTAATTTGAGGAGGCACCCCTTCCCTAGCAGTCTCTTGACTATTTTCCATCCTGGGGGGTGGGCCTCTATTTGGCAGTGCTTTTCTGATATTCATAGGGTTTTCAATGGCTAATTGTTTCAGGAGTGGGCTGCCAGGTCATTCCTCCTGGTCCATCTCAGACTGGAAACTCAGCTGAAACCTGTCCACCATGGTGGCCCTGCTGGTATCTGAAATATTGGTAACATAGCTTTCACTATCACCGCAACATGCCAGCCCCCACAGCACAACAAGCTGACAGACACATGGGGGCAAAAGCATGTAGAAGAGAAAAAATTTAAATCTGAATTTTGCAATTCTAGAAATAGCCACTAGAAACATTCCATTTGGGATCATTACTTGTCCTTTTTGCTATATGTATATTTGTTGCTGTTGTTAGGAGCCATCGAGTTGGTATCCGACTCATAGCAACCCTCATAGGGTTTTCAATGGCTGACTGTTTCGGGATTGCCTTGGGAGTGGATTGCCAGGTCCTTCTCCTGTCTTTGCCGTGCTGGAAATTGAACTCGGGTCCTCAGAGACTGCAGCACAGCGCTCTACCAACTGAGCTAAATCCCAGCCCACATACATATAACCATACACATATATGTTGTTGTTGTTGTTAGGTGCTGTCGAGTCGGTATGCGACTCATAGAGACCCTGTGTACAATAGGGGAAACACTATTGTCAGTGCTTTTCTGCCGTTCATAGGGTTTTCAATGGCAGATTGATTTTTGGGAGGGGGTTGCCAGGTCCTTCTCCCAAGCCTACAGCTTCTGGTGTTCCCAGGCGGTCTCCCATCCAGGTACTAACCAGGCCCAACCCTGCTTAGCTTCCGAGATCTGACAGGATTGGATGCCACAGGGCTACAGCTGCAGGCTACACACACACACACACACACACACATATATGCACATATATGAATATATATTATATGTTTATTTATTTATTTATTTACTGGTACTTGGGCTGGGATTTAGCTCAGTTGGTAGAGTGCTGTGTTGCAGTCTTTGAGGACCCGAGTTCAATTTCCAGCACGGCAAAGACAGGAGAAGGACCTGGCAATCCACTCCCAAGGCAATCCCGAAACAGTCAGTCATTGAAAACCCTATGAGGGTCGCTATGAGTCAGATACCGACTCGACGGCATCTAACAACAACAACAACTGGTACTTAGGAGTGGAACCCAGGGCCTTGCACATATCTTGCAAGTGCTCCACCACTGGGTGGCACTCCCAGATTGCTTTCGTATTTTCAAATTTTTGAGTCGGGGTCTTGCCAAGTTAGGCAGGCCGTCTCTGGCTTCAAATGTGCAATCTTTCTGCCTCCACCTCCTGAGTTGCTGGGATTACGGGCATGAGCCACCACGCCTGGAGATTAAATATATACTTAATTGCTAGACTTGAATCTTTGACCTCCCACTTCTCAGCCTTTGACCTTGGCACAGGCTCCTTGTGCCTCGGTCTCCCTCAGTCTGGGGTGACGAGAACATCTGCTTGCTGTGGTGGTTGTGAGGGTGGAAAGGGGAGACCCCTGACAGCGCCTGAGGTCCCCAGACCTGGCACATTATCTATAAGTAGGACGAGGAGGAGCGAGGAGATTGCTGGGCCGGGCACCCCACCAAGCGTTGGCACGGAGCTCCGCACAGGGAGAGCACTGGAGGCGTGCTGGTGCTGGGCTGGTTCCAGCAAGGGCCCTTTCCCCTCGGCCTGGGGGCCTGCACGGGGAGCCCCTCTCTTCTTCCCAGCTGATTCTCCTTGCCCTCCCTGTCCCAGCCTCCTCTCTCCTGGGACGCCATTGGCCCCTAGTACCGTTTGGTGCCTCCCTTTGGCCCTCACAGCCCTGGGCTCACCCCACCCCCAACCAAATCCAACACTCACCGCCAGGGACTCCAGAACTTCTAAACTTCAGCTCCACAAGAGCAGACCCTGTCCTGGGCACCTCCACATCCCCAGATGCCGGCCCTCAATAGTGTTCAGAAAATGCGCCGGGCACGGTGGCACATGCCTGTAATCCCAGCGGCTTGGGAGGCGGAGGCAGGAGGATCCCAAGTCCGAAACCAGCGGCAGTCTGCGTAACTTAGCGAGACCCTGTCTCAAAAAGTGAAAAAATGGGCTGAGGGTGCAGCTCAGTGGTCCAGCACTTGCACAGCATGCAAGTACGAGGCCCTGGGTTCAAACCCCAGCACCACACACACACACACACACACACACAAATAGTGTTCAGAAAATGCAGGGGGAAAGAGTGGGGAACAGGGACGGACCAGATGCTCATGACTCACCTAGGGACCCCTCTACCTTCCCAGCCTCCTGGGGGGAGGGCAAGTGCCTCTGCTGTCCCCAAGCATCCTGGGATTCCTTCCACAGCATGGCTCATAGTCACGGTCTTGACTGACTGGCAGGTGCGATTGTTAATTTCACAGATGTATCAATTAGCTACTCTTCAGTAATGCTTGGAAACCACCCCCAAGCTCAGCGGCTTGTCAAAGCATACATTTTTCTCGCTTATGATCCTGCAGCTGTGCTTCTGGATGTATATGGGGCTGCATCTCCATCTTGGGTCCCTCATCCTCGGGACAGATGGGGGAAGCACAAGAGAGAAGAAACGTGCGAACCCTCTTAAGGCCTTCGTGCCGAATGGCGCAGTCAGTTCCTCCTGCCGGCCGTAGCAAGGACAGAGAAGAGGAACTGAGGGCAAGCAGTTCTGTTTGCACAGTGGCTCATTACTGAGGACAATGGCTCACACTTGGGTGTGCTTATTGTGTTCCAAGGACCAGAATCAATTCACTTGTTCCCCATGATGACCCTTGGAAGGGGACGTAGTATTATTAGCCCCATTTTGCAGAGGAAGGAACTGAGGCAAGAGAGGTTAAGTGTTCTAATCAAGTTCACCTGCTGGAGTGGAAGAAAGATCAGAGCCTGTGCCTGTCATAACTCCTTCCTTGCGTGTTGAAGGGTCTAGTGTTGACCCGACACATCACCAACGTTTGTTGTTGTTGTTAGGTGCCATTGAGTTAGTGTCCGACTCATAGGGACCCGACATACAACAGGCGAGACACTATTGTCAGTGCTTCTCTGCTATTCATAGGGTTTTCAATGGCTGATTGATTTTTGGGAGGGGGTTGCCGGGTCCATCTCCCAAGCCTACAGCACCTGGTGTTCCCAGGCGGTCTCCCATCCAAGTACTAACCAGGCCCAACCCTGCTTAGCTTCCAAGATCTGATGGGATTGGATGCCACAGGGCCACGGCTGTTTGTTGGCAGAATGAAAGGCAGGACTCATTTATCTATCATTTATTTCAGGCCAGGCACTCTTGCCTGCTGTTATAAATATTACCTGACATAACCTAACAGCAAGCACTGGGAGTTGATGTTACGCCCCCTGGCCCCCCACCATTTCACAGATGAGAACTCTGAGGCCGGACACACAGCCACTAGGTGTGCAACCTGCTCCGGAAATCAGGCACTTGGGTTCGTTACATTAGCAGGAACCTGCCAGGTGGGGCTGGCTCCAAGTTGGTGTTTCTTTCTGTTTAACCCAGGAGTTTCTACCTGCCTAACCAGAAAGGGGGCTGGGCTTTAGCTCAGTTGGTAGAGGACTGCTCTGCAGTCTCTGAGGTCCCGAGTTCGATTCCCAGCACCACAAAAATGGGAGACAGACATGGCAATCCACTTCCAAGGCAATCCCAAAACAGTGAGCCATTGAAAACCCTATGAGGGTCGCTAATGAGTTGAACAGGACTCGATGGCACCTAACAACAACAACAAGCCAGAAAGACCCACTCCCTCCGACAGAGAGAGAGGGGCCGGGCCAGGGATATGGCTGGTGGGGGAGATCGGAATAGGATGAGGACTCAGAAGGAATCACTGCTCTCTACCACAGCTCAGGCAGTGGCGGCATGCGCCCAGCAGATGGCAGGATGTGGCCAGAAATCCCGCACAGCCGGGCGAGCTGGGCGGGCCCCGGACCGGCTCCGCGCCGGTACAGCCCGCAGCTCCCGGGGCCGGTTTGGAGCCTGCGCCCGCCCGCTCCCGCTCAGCGAGCCTCGGGGCGCGCCCGACGCACCTGTCCTTAGGCACCCCTCTCCCTGGCGTGTCTTTCCCCTACCAAGGCTCCCCAGCCCTAGCCACGAGGGCTCAAGGACCCAGGTGAAACTCTGCCCCTATGTGGTCCGTCGGTGCTGCCCAGTTTGGGGAATTCCGAGGCCTATGCCCCGCTATTTCCAAGGGGCACGGTTTTGGGCACCACGGCTTTCTTGGGCCTCAGTTTCCCTATATCTGATGGAAGGGTCAGATTAGGTCTTGCAGGGCGTAGGCTCTCTTCTCACCTATTCACCATCCAGGTGAAGGCTCGGCAGAGCGCCCACCAGAGACCCAAGGGACAGCTGCGGCCGCGTACCCGCCGGCCGCCAACTGAGGCCCCTGGGGGCCCCGGGGCCAGGCGCGGCCCGCGCAGCCCGCTGGCTCTGGGGGGAGCCCCCTTGCGGCTGCCCTGAGCCCGCCTTGCTGGGAAGTGGGGGGCAATGACTTCTGATTCTTAGCCCGCGCTACCCCCTCCCGCGCGCCCCTCGGCCCCGCGCTCGCCCGTCCCCCCTCCGCTCCTCCGCCCCCTCCCTGCAGCCGCCCGGCTCCCCTGCTGCGGCCAGCGAGCCCCGGCGCAGGGAGTTCCCGGGTTCCGCCCCGGCCCTGGCGCGAGCGAAGCCCGCGGGGACCCCGAGGGGAGGGGCGGTGGCGCGGTCCCCGCCCCTGCGCGGCTCGCGGCTGCAGCCGGGGCTGGCGGCCGCTCCCCACGCCGCGGAGCCCGCACCGCGCCCCCGCCAGCGCCAGGCCCGGCATGTAGCGGCGGCCGCCGCGGCAGAACATGGGCGGCAGCCACTCCCACAGGCCCCCCGTGTTCGACGAGAACGAGGAAGGTAAGAGAAGAGGGCCGCGCGCGCGCACCCCGCCAGCCCGGTGGAGCGACTGACTACCGGGGCGCGGGACCCGGCTGCGTGCGGGGCCGGTGCCAGGCGCAGGGTGGCTACCGAGGCGGCCCCCTGGCCCTGGGCATCCTTTAGGGGCGTGCATGGTGCAGAGCTCGGGGCTGGGGCGGCCCACGGGGAGCGGAGCGTGGATCCCCAGCCTCTACTTGGGGGCTTCGTGGGGAGGAGTTGGCTTTGCGGGCCAGTCCTAATGTTGGGGCTCAGGGACGCCGAGGCTGAGAGAGGTGGCCTGGGTGGGCGGGCCGCACCGCGCGCGCGTGTCTGTGCGTGTGTGTGTGTGTGTGTGTGTGTGTGTGTGAGCGTGTGTGTGCGTGTGTCTGTGTGTGTGTGCGCGCGCCCACTGCCCGTGGGGCCTCGTACAGCGGCGGGTTGAATGCTGCTCCCTTCCTTTGCCCAGCTCAGCCTAAGGAAACTTTTCTTGGCTAAACTCGTGGCTCCGAGGAGGGCGGCCAGCCTGTGCCCGCTGCCGGTGAAGGAGCGATGTAGTCTGTCCAGCGTCAGCCAGATTCAAGGGCTGGGGGGCCCGCAGAGCCCTACTTCCAGCCCTGGGTCTCCAGGAGCAACTTGACCCCAAGCTTGCTTCCCTCACTTATATGATGAGAAACGCAATCCCCCCCACCCCCCCGGATCCTGGGACCTTATAGGGGTGTTCAGAGCTTAACTACTAGTACTTCACGTGGAAAGCGCGTCATAAACACCAGCAGCCCAGAGTGGCACCAGAGTTGCTGGTTATCTGTTACTAACCTTCTGCCTCTGCCAGCTGGCTGTCTACTGTGCTGACTGCTGTTGCCACTGCATCCCGGATAAGAGCTGAGACTTAACTGAGCCTGTTTAGGTGCCAGGCACTGTTCTCCTCACAGCTCCCCACGAAGGAAGGAGGTGCCGTTCTTGCCCCGTTTTACAGTTGTCCTCGTCACAGATCGTAAGGGGCAGAGCTGGCTTTGGGGCTGGGTAGTCTGCCTTGGGGGCTGTTCTTGCCATCGCTGCTCAGGGTACAGATGTGTGTGCACTGATCGCAGATTCTAAACCTACCAAGGCTGCCATGTTCCCCTGCTGCCCCCAGGACAACCCTTCTCAAAAGGCTAGGTTCAAGCCGGGCGCGGTGGCGCACGCCTGTAATCCCAGCGGCTGGGGAGGCGGAGGCAGGACGATCGCAAATTTGAGACCAGAGGCAATCTGCGTAACTTAGCGAGACCCTGTCTCAAAAAAGTAAAAATTGGGCTGAGGTGCAGCTCAGTGGTCCAGTACTTGCAAAGCATGCAAGCGTGAGGCACTGGGTTCAACCCCAAGTACCACAAAAAAAAAAAAAAAAAAAAAAAAAAAAAGGCTAGGTCCAGCGTCAGGGGAGGCAGCGCTCGCTGGGCCATGCCCTGAGGTCCTTTCTCAAAGGAGCTCCTACTCTGGTGGCTCTGAATGACAGTCTGTGGTGCTAAGGCCATGGGGGCACTGGGTTGTCCTAGCTCTTCCTGGTCATTGTGGAGAATGGACGCATAGAAGCAGTTGGGGGCAGAGGAGAATCTGTGTAGGCCTTGTGTGTCATAGTAAGAGTGTGGACGCTAAGTAGCGTCACTCCAGCTTTAGGGATCTATGGTTGTCTACGGCCATACCACCCTGAACGCACCCGATCTCGTCTGATCTCGGAAGCTAAGCAGGGTCGGGCCTGGTTAGTACTTGGATGGGATCCATGGTTCTAGCCTGGGGCAAGGTCATACTGTAAGTAATTTTCTGAGCCTCTTTCTTTCTCTCTTTCTCTTCCATTCTCTTTTATTGGTAGAGGAAATTTGCCTCCTCTATCTCCTTTGACAGTTACCTCCTTTGTCCCAGAAAATGTGATTTAAAATATTTACTTGTAAACCAGTTCTCTCTGGTGGAGCCAGCCTTTCCATTTTCCTGCTTTGGCTCTGCATTCTGCATGCGGATCAGTCCTAAGGTTCACACGCTGGGCGCTGGTTAGAAACAAGCTCTGGGCTCTCCAGCCCGGTGAAACATTACCTTGCTGGATTCCAACGCATTTCTCGCATACTTCCTTGGGCAAGTCAAACAATGTTATTTGCCACTGACGGGTTCATTTACATCATAAGCACTTATTGATCATCTTTTCTGCATTCATTCCTGTGCTGGACACTAGGAAAGTGGGCCGTGTGGAGGGTCTTGAGAGCAGAAAGGAGGAGGCGGAGAGGGCCCACTTTAGACTTGAATCTTGCAGAGATGCAGTAGGTATCCAACGGAAGGGAAAAGAGGAGGGGTGTTTCAGAAGGAGGGGACAGAACGTTCAAAGCAGGTGGTAGAGAGTAAGTGTGGATCATTTGCAAGGGACTGTCAGGGGGTTTGCAGCCTGCAGCTGTAGCTGTGTGGCGTCCGATGCTGTCAGATCTTGGGAGCTAAGCAGGATCGGACCTGGCTAGTCCTTGGATGGGAGACCACGTGGGAATACCAGGTGCTGTAGGCTTGGGAGACGGACCTGGCAACCCACTCCCAAAAATCAATCCGCCACTGAAAACTCTACGAATAGCAAAAAGGCACTGACAATAGTGTTTTGCCTGTTGTACGTAGGGTCGCTATGAGTTGGATACTGACTTGATGGCACCTAACAACAACAACGTGGGCTGGGATTTAGCTCAGTGGGTAGAGTGCTGTGCTGCAGTCTCTGAGGACCTGAGTTCAATTCCCAGCACCGCAAAAATGGGAGAAGGACCTGGCAATCCATTCCCAAGGCAATCCTGAAACAGCCATTGAAAACCCTATGAGGGTCGCTATGAGTCGGATACCGACTCGACAGCACCCAACAACAACAACAACAACAACAACAAAAATAGTGAGGGGGTTAGTATTCCTGCAGTGTGTCGGGTGAGGTTGGAAGGCACAGGAATGACCCCTGAAAGCCAGGCCATGGCCAGGGGCCGTGTGAAGGTGCTTGGAATTGGTGTTGTAGGCATTGTGGAGTCACTGAAGGGTTTTAGGCAGGGGACCGACATGGTCCAGTGAACAAACATGCTCTCCAAATTATGGTGGTCAGGTGGCTAAAGGTGGAAACACCTGCCTGAGCAGAACCAGTCTATTTTTAAGGACTTTTATGCTGAATCACAGTGGGAAACTTGCCATTGCGTAATTAGCCTATGACTATCTCCACTCCCATGGCAAAAGTTTAACTTCTTGTGCACATACCATCTTGTGTGCACACCCTCACAGCTGTTCTCGCTAACATAATATGGTATTGTTATTGTTCTTAGGTGCCGTCGAGTCAGTGTCAGACTCATAGCAACCCTGTGTACAACAGGCGAAACAGTATTGTCAGTGCTTCTCTGATCTTCACAGGATTTTCAGTGGCTAATTGATTTTTGGGAGTGGGTTGCCAGGTCCTTCTCCCAAGCCTATAGTACCAGGTGTTCCAGACGGTCTCCCATCCAAGGACTAACCAGGCCTGACCCTACTTAGCTTCCAAGATCTGATAGGATCGGACGCCGCCACAGTGGGACAGCTGTAGGCCGTACATGAGGGGTAGGAGGAGCTCTGTCGTGTGATGGGGAAGAATGATGTCGGTAATTGGCAGCATTTCTGTCTTCTTCGGTGGTGCATGGAACAATGGTGTCTCTGCTTTAGTGACATCTGAGGTCAGGTGGAAGATCCACACTAGTTGGGCCTCCTTGAGTCATAAATGAGAGAAAAGCAACATGAGGGGCTTTCAAGGGAATGAAACGGGCCTCGAGTCACCTCTCACCACCATTCTGCTTTAAGCCATTGTCACTGCTCGTCCTTAGATTATTACCATGGTTTCCTCACTTCAGTGTCACCTCAGTGCAGCAGCCAGAGCCATCCAGCTCTATGTGCGTCTGGCCACGTCAGTCCTCTACTTTAACCCGCTCCATTGCCCTCCCTCTCAGCCCAGGCACAACTCACCCGGAGGAGAGGAAGCAGGCAGAAGGCCTCATAGACAGCCCCAGGAACTCACCTTCTCCTTTGCCCCCAGCCCGCCGGCCTCCCTCCTGCTCCTGGCCCTGACTCCATGTGGTCCTGGCCCCTGATCCTCTGGCCTGAGGGCTTTGCCCCCACTGGCCCTCCCTGGCCTCCTTCAGGTCCACCCTCTGGGCAGTGGCGCCCTCAACCCTCTCTTTCCTTTTGTTCTTTATAGCGATCTTCACCATTGGCCATCCCATCTATCTCCTTCTTCTCATAGTTCTCATTGGTGTTGATCATCTTTCCGCCACTGTGACAAAATGCCTGAGGTGACTTATGAAGAGGGAAGGTTTACTTTGGCCCATGGTTTCGGAGGCTGCAGCCTGCTGTTGTCTGGTCCATGCTTCAAGGTCTGTGGAGAGGCAGTGCATGGTAGCGGGAGCATGTGGCAGAGGAAATGCCACCTCCTGGCAGTTGAGAGACAGAGAAGGAGCTGGCTCCCAGTCTCCCTTCGAGGCATACCCCAGTGACCTCACTTCCTTCTTTTTCTGAACCCAAGTTCACTTACTGGTCACTTGAAAAGGGCTCACTGAATGGACAAGTTGTGGAGGCGAGGAAAAAGATTTACTCAGTAAACCAGCAAGACTGAGAAGATGGGGGACGAGTGTCTTGAAGGACCATCTTATCTCCACATAGGTTGTAAGCCCCTTTCTCTTTAGGAGGAAACCTGCTGGCGGGAAACCTGTTGATTTGCATCTACCCAGAAAGGGGAGGAGACGGAGTAGGGAAGGTGTAGGTAAGTCAACCTCGTGCTGCTGGTGTAGACGGTGAGGGAGGGCTGTGTACTCAGGGAGGCATAGACCTTTTCTAGCACAGGGGCTACACTTCCCCTAGGCATCACAGCTGTTCTCGCTAACATGATATGGTGTTGTTGTTGTTGTTGTTGTTAGGTGCCATTGAGTCGGTGTCCAACTCATGGCAACCCTATATACAACAGGGGAAACACTATTGTCAGTGCCTCTCTGCTCTTTTTTTTTTTTTAATGGTACTGGGGGTTGAACCCAGGGCCTCGCACCTGCATGCTCTGTAAGCCCTGGACCACTGAGCTGCACCTCAGCCCATTTTTTTTTACTTTTTTTGAGACAGGGTCTCACTAAGTTACACAGACTGCCTCTGGTCTCGAACTTGCGATCCTCCCGCCTCTGCCTCCCGAGCTGCTGGGATTACAGGCGTGTGCCACCACGCCCGGCCCCCTCTCTGCTCTTCACAGCATTTTTAATTGCTAATTGACTTTTGGGACAAGGACAGGGGCTGTGCTTCCCCTAGGCCCTACCTCCTAAGGGTTCCACATCTCCCAGGAGCCCCACAGGCTGGTGACCAAAGCCTTTCACACGTGGGCCTTTGGGGGACATTCCACATCCAAACTATTGCATCACCCGTCTTCCTCTGCTCAGCTGCCAGGGCCTGAAAAGCAGGGATTCTATATGATGGTGTGTCTCCTCAAAAGGAGCTAGAAGCTTCTTAAAGACAGTGACTTTGTGAGATCTGTTCAGAATTGTGTCCATCAGGCCTAAAAGAACCGCTGGAACAGAAGAGGCACTCAGTAAACTTTTGGTGGGTGGGGGAATGAACAAAGGTGTCAGTGTCCTCAGCTATGGCTGGAAGCAGGTTCCCAAGGAATGAGAGGAATCTTCCTTCTGGTGTCCTGAGCTCTCCTCTGTGGGCTTTATTCTTAGGCATGCTGTCTCTTCACGGGACCCTTCCTCCTCCAGGCCTACAGCCTCATAGCTCTGAGTGTGGAAAAGATAGCATCTTTCTCATGGGAGTTGCACAGAGTCCCGGGCTCACTTATGGCTGGTTCTTCTTAAGTCTTGGGCCATTCTTTAATCATTTGCCGTAAACAGAGAGCTGTGAGGGTCTAACTGGCCAGGCTGGCTCACAGGCCCATCCTTGGGTTCAGGCAGTGGAGTCAGTGTTCCTTGAGGCATTTAGACTAAAAGTATATGTGAAAAAAAATCCATGGAATCCCTGAATATCAGTGGAAGTGCGGCAAAGGATGCTATGGGGCAGGAGGTTAAAAGAAAATCCAAAGCATTTCCTCTAGCACCTACTGTCATTGTGTTCCCTGGAAACATGGTCTGAGACATTCTGGTGTACCTCATTCAGTTGTTTGAGCCTATGTTGTGTGAGCCAGCTTTCTGTTACTATAACAAAATATCTGAGGTAATCAACTTATAAAGAGAGAAGGTTTATTCTGGCTCACAGTTTTACAGGTTTCAGTCCATGGTCAACTGACCATGTTGTTTGGGGCCTGAAGCAAGGCAGCCATCATGGTGGAAGTGGGTGGCAGAAGAAAATCATTCACCTCATGGCTGGAAAGCAAAAGAGGGTGAGAGAGGGCCTAGGGTTCCATCGTCTCCTTCAAGGGCACACCCTCCTGACTGGTTGTCTGTCTCCTTCAAGGGCACACCCTCCTGACCGGTCGTAAGGCCACTTCTTAAACGTTCCACCATTCCCAACAGTAGCACCCTGAGGACCAAGGCTTTAGCACGTGGGCCTTTTCAGGTCACTCAGCATCCAGACTATAGCACATATCCATCTTCTGTCTACACTGGGGCCTCTTAAGAGCAGCAATTTCTTCTTTTTCGCTTCTGCTTCTGCAAGGCCTAACACAGGGCCAGGGAAAGCATATGGCAGCTATTTTTTTTTTTTTGAATGAAAGATGAAAGCAGTTATTTATTGAGGGCTAATTTCCTGAAGCCTGCAGCTATAGCTCTGTGGCATCTGATCCCGTCAGATCTCGGAAGCTAAGCAGGGTTGGGCCTGGTTAGTACTTGGATGGGAGACCACCTGGGAACAGCAGGTGCTGTAGGCTTGTGAGACGGACCCCGCAATCCCCTCCCAAAAATCAATCTGCCATTGAAAACCCTATGAACAGCAGAGAAGCACTGATAATAGTGTTTCCCCTGTTGTATAGAGGGTCGCTATGAGTCAGATACCTACATGATGGCACCTAACAACAACAATTTCCTGAATTCCTCTGAGTTCTAAAGCTTTCTAGGAAGAAACTCAGACATTTTGGGTTTATTACCAGTGAAGTTTGTTTAGAGGCCATGCCTTGCATTTGACAGCAGAATGACCTTTCTGCTCCTGTCCCTCAATTTCGACCTTGAGACTCAATTGGGCAGAGAATTGAGTCTGCAGAATGGACCCTACACTGCCAGCAGCTTATGGCTCCAAATCACGGTGTGCCAAGAAGCTCCCAGAGACAGGGCATGCATAATAGCAACCTCCCTGTGATGTTAATGGATATCAGACTCTTGCATGGTGTGACTTGGGATGACAGTTATCTTCCCCTTGAGAGAGAAAGCAGAGTCTTCCCCAATTCTGGGTAAGACAAAATACTTGCCTTGGGACTCAGCAAAAGAGAGGCAAGCTCATTCTCCCACGGGGAGGGAATTGTGTTAAAATGAAAGCGGGCTTTATACTGACTCTTGATAGAAAGGTTTAAATGCATCGAGAGAAAAAGGATCAGTTTTTTAAGAGGCTTAAACAGCCTAAGGCATTTTCCTGGGAGAATTGGAAGGAACAAATATTCTCAGCAATACACAGGTATCTGAAATTGGGACTCGGAGCAATCACAGGGAGAGATGGAGAGACTGTGCTACAGAGAGAGTGGAGGGGCTGACGGCCCTGAAAGGATGTTCTTTCTCTGTCAGTAGTGAGGACAAACAGTTTAGCATGCCAGAGGGTTGGTGGACCTAAACTGCCCAAGAAGGGAAACTGAGGTCATTCTGAGGCAGAGCCAGTCAAGGAAAATGTGGAGGTCAATGCTGTTACCAACCCTGGAATCTTTCTCTGCTCAGTCCTTATTTTTTGTAACGTCCTAGGAGTGTCTTTAAGGGGCTGGGATTTAGCTCAGTTGGTAGAGCTCTGTGCTGCAGTCTCTGAGGTCCCAAGTTCAATTCCCAGCACCGCAAAAATGGGAGAAGGACCTGGCAATCCACTCCCAAGGCAATCCCAGAACAGTCAGCCATCAAAAACCCTATGAGGGTCGCTATGAGTCAGATACCGACTTGACGGCACCTAACAACAACAACAAGGAGTGTCTTTATTTATTGAAGGTTTTGGTCTTTGATTCATGTTACAGAAGTGCTCCATCAGTGAAGGCATGAATATAAACTATCTATATTCCCAGTATCCTGTTCATCTTTACGCTTCCATGCGTACAAAAAGTTAAAGCTCTCTGTCCCCTTGAAGTGACGTAGGGGCCATGTGAATTGCTTTGGCCAAAGTGAGCAGAGGTGATGTGACTCACATTGTGGATAAAGTATTTAAGAACTGGTGGGTATCGCTCCATATCTCTCTATCTTGGGACAAGTACAATGACCCAAGTGGTGGAACTTATTTCAGCCTGGTTCCCAGAGTGAGAAAAACATGGCGCCAGGGGCCACAACGTCTACCAGCCAGCCTGTAGTGGGACATAACAAGGGTGAAGCAGGTACCTTTTCTGCTTTGAGCCGAGAGGGATGGGTGTTGCTTGTTACACAGCATGACTCAGCCTATCCTGACTGCCACACTAACTCAAATCAGCTCTTTCTCAAGCAGAAAGTATCCACTATTTTGTAGTAAAGCAGTATGTTAGTGGTGGTGGTATTATATGTACACTTTATCATACTAAAGAAGTTTCCTTCTATCTCAGTTTGCTAAGGGATTTGCTAAGAGATTTCCTTCTATCTCAACTTGCGAATGGGGGATGAATTTTAGCAAATGCTTTTTCTGTATCTATGAAGTAGAAAAAAAAAATCAATACGCCCTATGAAAGCCCTATGAATAGCAGAGAAGCACTGTTTTGCCTGTTGCACGTAGGGTCGCTATGAGTTGGATACGGACTTGAGGGCAGCTAACAACAGCAACAATGAAGATGATATGTGGCTTTTCTCCTTTTTCTGGTCAGATGAGAAATTATATTGAATGGCTTTTAAATGTTAAATCAATTTTACATTTTTAGGATAAACTCTGCTTGTTATGGTATATATTCTTGGATTTGATTTGCTAGTATTTTGTTTGTAACTTTTTTGCAGGAAGATATTATGACAAAATATTTGAAGCATAAAATAACTACTCTGTAAAAGTACAACTTATAAATAACACAAGGAGAATTGAAATATCACAAATGTTCTATACCTATTGAATCTAGAATAAAACTTTCTTTTGAAGAAAATTCTACGCTCAGATGTCTTTATAGGTGAATTCTTCCAAATATTAGATTAGAAATAATAATAATACTCCACAAATTCTTCCAAAGAATAGGAAGAAAGAGTGCATACTTCATGATTTTATTAGGTTTTTGAATCATTATTTTAATGAAGTTATACTAGCTTCATTAGAAAAATTGGGAAGTAGATAATTTTTCACTATTTTTCTGGAAGAGTTTGTGCAGGACTATTATTATTTGTTAAGTTTCAGATGTATTGGATCTCTGTCACTCACAATACCGTCTTATAATCTTTTCCCATGTCTGTAGGATCTGTAGTGATATCTCCTTTTTCAATTTTGATTTTGACATTTTGTGCTTTTTAAATTTGTTTTTCTTGATTGATCTTGCTTAGTATGTCAGCTTTTGCAAATTTAAAATACTTTTTCACTTTAATTCTTATTTGTTTGGTTTCTGATTCATTGATTGCTGTTCTAATTTGAATTATTTCCTCTGCATGCTTTTTTTGGTTTAACTTCCTATTCTTTTTCTAGATTTTTGAGATAGTCTTGGATCATAGATATTTGTTAACTCATCCTAGTCTTCCTTATTTCACTTAAGAGGTGCCATTGAAGTCATTGTCTTTTCACTGAAGTATTTTCTTTTTTTCTTTTTCTTTTGTTTCTTTCTTTTTGTTGTTGTTGTTATTGTTGTACTGGGGGTTGAACCCAGGGCCTTGTGCTTGCATGCTCTGCAAGCGCTGGACCACTGAGCTGCACCCTCAGCCCATTTTTCTTACTTTTTTTGAGACAAGGTCTCGCTAAGTTACACAGACTGCCTCTGGTCTTGAACTTGCGATTCTCCTGCCTCCGCCTCCCAAGCCACTGGGATTACAGGCATGCACCACTGCGCCCGGCTCTGAAGTATTTTCTTTAGCCTTCCTTTTAGTGTATGCCATCTGGTGACAAATTTTCTCACTTTCTATTTTTCTTAAAATGTCTTTATTTAGACTTTATATGAATGATTATTTTGCTGCCTATCAAATTCTATATTGACAGATTTTTCCTTGTAACAGTTTGAAGATATGATTGTATTGTGTTTTGTCCTCCATTGTTTCTGATTGAAGGGCAGCTATCAGTGCTATTTTCATTTCTTTTAAGTTTATATGTTTTTCTTGTCTAGCTGTTTTAAAGATTTTATGTCTTATTTTCAGAAATGTGCATAGGTATGTTGTTCTGCTTTCAGATGGTGCTTCTTTAATCCGAGACTAGGTGGCTGTGTCAGTCTTGGAGGATTTTAATTTTGCCTTCTAATAATTCTTCTGATAGCATCTCTTTCACCTCAGATTACCAAACTCAAATTGTGTAGGCATTGGACCTTATCACTACGTTCCCATGTGGCTCTGACAATATTTGTGGTTTTTGTCATTTTGCCTCTCTATGTTTTCAATCTGAATATTTTCTTCTATCCTATTTATTTTTTAATCTCCTCAAGTCTGTCTTTCTGCAAGTAAGTACAACTATTAAGTTCTTAGTCTTCAGCCATATCATTGTGGTGTCCAATTCCAGCAGATTGGCTAAGCAGGATTGGGCCTGGTTAGGACCTGGATGGGAGACCGCCTGGGAACACCAGGTTCTATAGGCTTGGGAGAAGGACCTGGCAGCCCACTACCCCCCCAAAAAATTGGCCATTGAAAACCCTATGAATAGCAGAGAAGCACAATAGTGTCTTTTGCCAGTTGTACGTAGGGTTGCTATGAGTTGGATACCAGCTCAACGGTACCCAACAGAAACACAGAAATATGATTCAGTCAGTAAATGCCAGCCATATGTGGAATTTTGCATTTTCCAGCAGTGCCATTGTAAAAGTAAAAAGAAATAAGTGGACATAATTTTAATGATTCATTTCCTTTAACCAAATATATTCAAAATATTATCATTGCAAACTAAGTATTTGACATTGAGTATGTTTTTCAAATTTGTGGCACATTTAATTTGGACTAGCACATTTAAAGCCTCAGAAACTACGAGTGGCTAGTGGCTGTCGTATAGAGTGGCACATGTCCATGGCCTTGCCAATAGTTCGTATTACTGACATTCATGTTTGTCAACAGAATGAGCATTAAATGGTGCGCCGTTGTTGCTCTGAACGCATTCGCTCGTTGATGAGATCGAGGTTTCCTCTTGTATTTAGTTTCTAGTTGTGTTTCTGCTTTTGTGAAGGACCTGTCCATAGCTTTTTCATTAGAAGTCTGGTATTTGTGTGTGTGTGTGTGTGTGGTACTGGAGGTTGAACCCAGGGCCTTGCGCCTGCATGCTCTGCAAGTGCTGGACCACTGAGCTGCGCCCCCAGCCCATTTTTTTTTTACTTTTTTTTTGAGACAGTGTTTCACCAAATTACACAGACTGCCTCTGGTCTTGAACTTGTGATCCTCCTGCCTCTGCCTCCAGCGGTGCTGGGATTACAGGCATGCACCACCGCGCCTGGCTAGAAGTCTGTTTTTTGACTAGACGAGGTTTGTTACACAGTCTAGATGACCCTTCTTTGTTAGTTAGGTGTTGTGGATATATTCCCGTCTCGTGATGACATTTTCTAGTCCTTTCTGATGTCTTTTGACATCAAAAATGCCTTTAAGATAGTCACACTGATCAAATGTTCTTGTAGTTTATATTTTTGTGTCCCAGAAAACCTTCTCCACTTTAAGATTTATGGTTATTATTTATTGACGCAATACTTTCCTTACTCTTCATAGCATTACGCCCTCCTGCGTTGCCTTCCACATGTCTGGCTGTTTCTTCTGTCTTTTCAAGGCAGCCTCCTCTCTCTTGCAATAAGGCTTGGGGTTTCCGAAGGCTCAGCACTTGGACCTCTTCCTTGGCTTTCTGTACTCCCTCCCTAGGGGATCTGCCCCACCGCTGTGTGTTCAATCACTAAGCCTGAAGCCATGCCAGTTTTCAAGAAAGGGAAAATGGAATTCAGAGAACTACCAACCAGGAAAAAGGTTACTTATTAAATGGAGTATATTCCTTTAGGAGGTATAGCAGTGACAAATCCAGCAAGACAGCCCCTTCCTCCAGGGCTGAGACAGAAGGAACACAGAAAGGACTTTCAGAACAAGCACCTCCTTTCTCCTGCCTGAGCGTCACTTACAGAGACTCTGACGCTGATCTAATTGGCAGAAGCACAGGCAGCCCACAGGATGGCAGAGAAATTTGCTGGAGGGTGCTGGCTGCAGCTGCTCCAGGGGTGCCACCAAGGCAGGGGTCTCCAGGTCCCTATCTACTCAAAGCCAGGTAGAAAACAGCACAAAGCCCCTTCCACCTACTCTGCTCTTTCAGGGTCTCTCCTGCGCCCTCTATTGCCAATACCTAACACAGTTGTTGTTGTTGTTAGGTGCCGTCCAGTCGGTATCCAACTCATAGCGATCCTCATAGGGTTTTCAATGGCTGACTGTTTCGGGATTGCCTTGGGAATGGATTGCCACGTCCTTCTCCCATTTTTGCGGTGCTGGGAATTGAACTCGGAACCTCAGAGACTGCAGAGCAGCGCTCGACCAACTGAGCTAAATCCCAACCCCTTACCTAACATAGAGCCAGCTGCAAAAGGAGAAATGCCCACAGGGACCATTTCCAGCATGGCAAATTTGATTTGGAGTTGGGAGACAATAAGTTAACAACTGCCGCATATCCCTATATGACAGAGACTCAGTAACTTATTACCTTAATTCAGATTTCTCTCCTCTGGTTTCCAAAGCTATGCTCCTATTTATAAATCGAATGGGATGTCTCAAAAGAATTAAGACCTTAAATTAAACATGACTTCACAGAAGGATTTTTTCTTGCAAAGTTTGTCAGTTTAGTGAACAGTTTATCTATCCAGTTGTAAAAGCTAAAATGGCTCAGATTGTCTTTGACGCTTCTCCCTCCCTCATCCCAATGGATCCCCTTAGGCACATGGCTGGCTTGATTTTTTTCTTCTAACTCTTTCCCTCTCTCTCTCTCTCTCTCTCTTTCTTCCTTTCTTTCTTTTGGTACTGGGTGTTGAAGCCAGGGCCTCACGCTTGCATTTTGATTTTGACACTTCGTGCTTTTTTTTTTTAATCTTGTTTTTCTTGATTGATCTTGCTTAGTATGTCAGCTTTTGCACATTTAAAATACTTTTTCACTTTAATTCTTATTTGTTTGATTTCTGATTTACTGATTTCTGTTGTAATTTTAATTATTTCTTCCGTATTTTTTTTTGGTTTAACTTACTGCAAGTGCTGGACCACTGAGCTGCACCCCCAACCCATTTTTTTACTTTTTGAGACATGGTCTCGCTAAATTACACAGACTGCCTCTGGTCTTGAACTTGCGATCCTCCTGCCTCTGCCTCCTGAGCCACTGGGATTATAGACGTGCGCCACCGCGCCCAGCTTCTTCTAAGTATTTCTCAAATCTGCCCACATCTTTCCAGCCATGCCACCACCACCCCCCTACTTTGAACATCACATCTCATTGGGACTCCCAGGGAGCACCCTTCCCACACGCCGTTTTGTACCTTTGGAACGTCCTCCACCCAACAGCCAGGGTAGCTTTGTACCACACCCGTAATCCTGTCAGTTCCTGGCTTACCATTTTCAGTGGCTCCCATTCCTCTTGTTGTTGTTGTTGTTAGGTGCCATCGAGTCAGTATCCGACTCATAGTGACCCTCATAGGGTTTTCAATGGCTGAGTGCTTCGGGATTGCCTTGGGAGTGAATTGCCAGGCCCTTCTCCCATTTTTGCAGTGCTGGGAATTGAACTCAGGGCCTCAGAGACTGCAGCGCAGCGCTCTACCCACTGAGCTAAATCCCAGCCCCCCATTCCTCTTAGGGTAAAGATAAGAGTCTGTGATAGGGTCTTCAGGGCGCTGGCACCTGCCCATCTCTCCAGCTCGCCTCCTTGTGCCTCCCCCTCACTGCATGACCTGCATCCACCTGTGCCGTTCAAGGTCTTAGTCCAATCTCTGGCACCTGGCAACTTCCCCATAAAGCCAGTTGTTTTCTTCCTCTCCTAGTAAGCGTCATGGTTTATAGTCTTCACCATACGGCCATTCTTTTAGTTTCCTGAAAGTCCCATGCTTCTCCCACCCTGCTGCCTTACTCTGGCTTGTTCTCCCTGCCTGCATTGCCCTTTCCACACTACCCACTAGGCTTAGTCACCCCTACTCATTCTTTTGCAAGGTCCTTATCTGATCCTGAGACTGAGTCAAGTCCCTGCTAAGCCCTGCCCCAGGTGATCACGGGCTCCTTCTTAGTGTGTGTCTCGGCTGCTATTCTGTAGTTATTTTTTATACATTAATGGTCGCCGCCCCATGAGGCTGTGCGACCCTTGTCGTTCTCGGGTAGGTCCTACCACCTTAGAAAGTGCCTGCCATTGCCTGCTTTTCCTCAGTGTGTGGCAGAATACAACAAAGAAAATCACAGTGTAGCCATTCAAAGGTGGAGCTTTCTTCCTGGTATCTTGAGGGCGTACCAGACTGGGGGTGAAAGGATGAAGATCAAGGAGGACCAGGCCTGAGGCTTTCAGAAGGATTTTATTTTCTTTATTGATTTACATGGGAGAAGGACCCGGCAACCCACTCCCAAAAATCAATCCGCCATTGAAAATCCTGTGAACAGCAGAGAAGCACTGACAATAGTGTTCTGTCTATTGCACATAGGATCTCTATGAATCCGATACCAACTTGACGGCACCTAACAACAATTGATTTACTTACTTATTTAATGGGGCTGGGATTTAGCTCAGTTGGTAGAGCACCGCTCTGCAGTCTCTGAGGTCCTGAGTTCGATTCTCAGTACCACAAAAATGGGAGAAGGATGTGGCAATCCACTCCCGAGGGAATCCCAAAACAATCAGCCATTGAAAACCCTATAAGGGTCGCTATGAGTCGGACATGATTCGACAGTACCTAACAACAACAACAACAACTTATTTAATGGTACTTGAGAGTTGAACCCAGGGTCTCACACATACTTTGCAAGTGCTGTACCACTGGGCTGCACCTCCATCCCATTTTTAATTTTTTTTTATCTTGAGACAGCATCTTGCTAAGTTGTGCAGGCTGCCTCGAGCCTCGAACTTGAGATCCTTCTGCCTCAGCCTCTCGAATCCCTGGGATTAGAAGCATGTGCCACCACACCTGGCCCAGAAGCATTTTAAAAATGCAAGTTAGGAGAGGAGCCAAGATGGCAAATGAAAAGCAGGTAGCACTTCTAGGAAGTCCCTTCTCTGAGAGGTGGGTGGCTGCATGACGCACTGAAGTTTACTACTGGACAGATGGAGACTTGGAGAGACCCAGAGACTCTGTTACCAGAACAGAGGGTGAGAAAGGGCCGATCTGCACTGAGCCTGCTCCGGTGATGCAGAGGGGAGGTATACTTGCAAGGGAAAGAAGGAGAGATGCAGTGAGGAAAAATTGGCACAGAAACAGATACAGAACAGAGAGGCAGTCTGACCTTAGCAGACCTGGGAGCTGCCCAGCAGGCTGGCACTTGAGAAGTGCTCTGCATTTGTCACCACATGTTCTCACTCATATGCGGGAGCTGTATCAAAATTATAAGAAGGAAAAATCCTATTCAAAGGTCGGATCAAAATAAAAAAAAAAGCTAAGAATGGTGTTATTATAAATGGTCTAGAAAATGCATGCAGTAGTTCTGACAAGGTAAAAACAAAGTTCACTGCAGGAAAAGTTTGTATCTTAAACAGAACAGGAACCCAAGGACATATAGAAAAATATTACCAAGTAAACGATAGAGAAGTCTTTGATGGGGAGGGTGGGATTGGGGGGGAACATACAAGAGGGTAAGGGGGAACCTATATGAATAATGTACATCAAAATGCATGTATGGAAATGTCACAATGAAAAGCATGTCAGAATGAATCACACTAAAAATTAAAACACATTAAACATTTGTTGTTGTTGTTGTTAGGTGCCGTCGAGTCGGTATCCGACTCATAGCGACCCTCTGTACAACAGGGGAAACACTATTGTCAGTGCTTCTCTGCTGTTCATAGGGTTTTCAATGGCAGATTGATTTTTGGGAGGGGGTTGCCAGGTCCTTCTCCCAAATTAAACATTTAAAACACATTAAAAATTTCTAATAATAAAAAAGAGAAGTGCTCTGCATTTCTCAATGGAAAACCTGGTGCTATAACAAGTGCCATCTTGAGAAGGTCGCACCCAAGCTTGCTGCTTTGGGAAACACAAGTCCCTACATTTCCTTTGTACTTGGAACTCACAGCAAGTTTTGCCACATTGTACCTGCCACTGTCTACCTTGCAGCCCAGAGTGGCCCCAGCAGAACACCAGTGAAGGAAGTGCATTGAAAAATATACGCCATGGGATTTGAGTTAGAGACCCTGACGGAGTGGAGCTCACTTTCCTGTTAAGATTGATAGCTCGTGTCCACCCAAAGAGGGCCGGGAGCCTGAGCAGTCACATACAATTTCTTTTGGGGACTGGGACTCAGAAAACCCTAGTCATGGGTGGTGGAAAGCATGGATGGTTTGTGCTCCATGTGGGCTTCATGGAGGTACCTGGGACCCGGATGTACAGCTGAGCTTGGTGTTAGCCCAGGCCTTGGGGAACGTCAAGCTAATGTGTCTGGAGGAAATTCCAACCGAGAGAACTTTGGTTCCATGCTACCTTGTACGGCTGTTCTAGCCAGTTCCAGTATCAAGCCACTTCCACTAACTATCTGGTGAGCAACACACAACAAAAGAAGGGGTGAATGTGCTCCAGCCTTTGCTCTCTCCATGTGACACACAGCCCAAGGAGACACAGAAAGAAGAGCAAATGGGCAGAAGTAGTGAATGGTCACTCTTGCCTGCAGGACCACCCCAGTGGAGACCAACCTACCTTCTTTCCTTTCTAATTTCCTTCCTTCCTTCCTTCCTTCCTTCTTTCCTTCCTTCCTTCCTTCCTTCCGTTCCTTCCTTCCTTTCCTTCCTTCCTTTCTTATTTCCTTCCTTCCTTCCTTCCATTTCCTTCCTTCCTTCCTCCCTTCCCTTTTTAAAAAAAATAATATTTTTTTGTATTTGCGACTGGTTTGTATGTGTGTGTGTGTTTTATATTATCATTATTCTTTTTTTACTCATTTTCTCTCTTCCTTTCCTCCTAATAGTCAAATCCTTGTAGTCTCTCTGTTTGTCTCTCAAATTACAGTCTTCACTTTCCATCTTTCTTTTGCTTTCTTCCATTTCACTTTTTTGAATATCCTCACTTTTTTTGCTTTCCATTTCCTGTTTTCTTCTCTCTTAGTTTTTCCTTCTTTTCTTGTCATCTTGTCAAACTTACCGCTCTATTTTATTTCTGCCCCCATCGTTCTTGTTGTTGTCGTTAGGGTTGTGGATATCACAGGGGGTAGTGAATTTATTCTTTGTTTCTGTGTCTGGTTCACTGCTATTTGTTGTTGTGACTGTTATTTGTTTTCATTCTTCTATGTGATACTGAGGCTTGAGCACAACTCTGAGTAGATGGTGCAGATGCTCTGCCACTGCATTACACGTCCAGCCCAACTGAGGATCAGCACACACTGCCTTGCACACAACCTGACCCTCTTGAATTTCAGAGAATACTTCAACTCAAAGAATAAGGGATATAAAATCCCACAGCTGGAATCAAAATTATAAGAAGGAAATATCCTGTACAAAGGTCAGATCAAAATAAAAGAAAAAAAAGCTAAGAATGGTGTTATTATAAATGGTCTAGAAAATGCATGCAATAGTTCTGACAAGGTAAAAACAAAGTTCACTGCAGGAAAAGTTTGTATCTTAAAGAGAACTGGAACCCAAGGACATATAGAAAAATATTACCATTAAAAGACAAGTAAATGACAGGAGAAGTCTTTGAAGGGAGGGTTGGGATGAGGGGGGAAGCATACAAGAGGGTAAGGAGAAACCTATATGAATAATGTACACCAAAATGCATATAGGGAAATGTCACAATAAAAAGCATGTCAGAATGAATCACATTAAGATGTACATTAAAAATTTCCCCCCCCCAAAGAAATCCCTCAGCTGCTGACCAATATACAAGTAGGCATGACCAAGCTGTCCTAAAGTCTCGCTACCAGACATCTGCCCCTACAGCAATAACAGAGAGAAACAACAACAACCACACAAACCCTGTAGGCGGTACCCCTATGAAGGACCTCAGCATATGTTGCTCCCACATCCTTTCAGACCACACATTGTGACAAGACTAGAGACGTAATTACAAAGGGTGCATGCCGTATACTCCACTGTCACACCTCATCTGCCTGATCTACCAAAAATACCCCACTCTTGTATGACCCACACAGAAAGCAGGACCCTCAGGCTCTGTCACAGTACACACTGTGTCAAAATAAACTAGTCACCACCAAATAAGTAGCAGAGAAACTGTACCACAAAGTCCAACTGAAATATATTCAGCACTTCACAGTAATTCACTATTCCAGGACACATCAGCAAGAAAAGGCTGTTCCCTAAAAAGGCTCTCATTAAAAGTGGAGGAGACATCCGTCCTAAAAGATGTACAAATCTCAATGTAGAAATATAATAAATATGAACAAACAATGCAAATCAAAAGAATGATTTTAAAAAAGTCAATGAATTCCCCCAAACACAGAAAAACAATGGAACAAATTGAGAAAGACAATTGTTTGTTGTTGTTAGGTGCCACTGAGTCGTGTCCGACTCATAGCAATTCTCGTAGTGTTTCCCATGGCTGATTGTTCTCAGGATTGCCTTGACAGTGGGTTGCCACATCCTTCTCCCATTTTTGTGGTGCTGGGAATCAAACCTGGGATCTCAGAGACTGCAGAGAGGCGCTCTACCAACTGAGCTAAATCCCAGCCCCAAGAAAGACAATACAGTATATGAATTAGACACTTACTAAAAAGATAGAGGTTTTGACAAAGAGCCAAAAATAAATCTTAGAACTGAAAAGCTCAGTAAATAAAAAACTCAGTAGAGAGTCTCACCAACAGACTAGACTCATGTTGTTGTTGTTAGGTGCCGTCGAGTCGAGTCCGACTCATAGCGACCCTATGTACAGCAGATCGAAACACTTGCCGATTCTGTGCCAGGCAAACCATCTTATTTATGTTTAAGCCCATTGTTGCAGACACTGTGTTAATCCATCTGGTGGAGGGTTTTCCTCTTTTCGGTTGACCTGTCACTCTTCCAAACATGATGTCCTTCTCCAGGGATTGTTCTCTCCTGACTACATGTCCAAAATATGTAAGACACAGTTTGGAAGAATGAATGTCAGGAGTTATGATTCGGCTGTTGAATTAGAACATCAGATGATAATAAATAATTTTAAAATATAAACAGAATATGCAAGACCTATGGCACACCTCTTGTCACCAATGCACACACTAAAGGCATAGAAAACCTATTCAGTAAAATGAAAGCAGAAAATCCCCCATATCAGGGAAAACACACCGGCATGGAGACACAGAAGCCATTTAGAACTCAGAACAGACATAACCAGAAAACCTCCTAGTGACATACAGTTACACTACCAAGAGTATAGAACAAAGAAAGAATATTGAAAGATATGATAGAGAAGTGTCAACTCATGTAGGCAAAACCGCTAGAATAACAGCGGATTTCTCAGCTGAAATTCTAAAGGCCAGGAGAGCCTAGAATGATGTATTTCAAGCCCTGAAAGGCCAACCTAGATTGCTATATCCAGCAAAGTTATGCTTAAGAATCAAAGGAGAAATAAATCCCTTCCAAGATAAGCATAGCCTGCAGCCATAGCCCCATGGCATCGGATCCCGTCAGATCTCAGAAGCTAAGCAGGGTCCGGCCTGGTCAGTACTTGGATGGGAGACTGCCTGGGAATACCAGGTGCTATAGACTTGGGAGAAGGACCTGGCAACCCACTCCCAAAAAAATCAATCTGCCATTGAAAACCCTATGAACAGCAGAGAAGCACTGACAATAGCATTTCGTCTGTTGTACGTAGGGTCACTATGAGTTGGATACCGACTTGATGGCACTTAACAACAACAACAAGATAAGCATAAACAAAAGGAATTCATGACCACTAAGCCAGTATTATAGAAGATATTTAAAGGAATTCCACACATAGAAGAGAGAAATAAAAACAACCACAGAGTATGGGAAAGATAAGTCACACTAGAACAGTAGGTATAAGTCTGTCTTATGTACTATTTTATCCTATTAAAAGGTATAGACTGGTTGATTGCATTAAAAAACAAGATCCAGCTATTTGCTATCTGTAAGAAACACATTTCTCTGTCTGTCACATACACAGATGGAAAGTGAAAGGAAAGTGATATTCTAAGCAAACCAGAATCAAGCTGGAATAACTAT
Organism: Pedetes capensis; assembly: GCA_007922755.1. NCBI lineage: Eukaryota > Metazoa > Chordata > Mammalia > Rodentia > Pedetidae > Pedetes > Pedetes capensis. The sequence goes on from VMDO01013420.1 coordinate 28,128, forward strand.
ACTCATATCCCACAAAGCAGACTTCAAGCCAAAATTAGTCAGAGACAAAGAAGATCATTATATATGGATAAAGAGAACAGTGCATCAAGAAGTTATAACAATTGTAAATATATATGAACCAAACAGTGGTGTACCCAATTTTCATAAAACCAACACTACTCGACATGAAAGGACAGATAGGCCCCAATCTAATAACAGTGGGTGACTTCTGTATCCCAGTCTTGCCAATAAATGGATCATACAGACCAAAAACGTCAACAAAGAAACTTCCAAGTTAAGCTACACTACAGATCAAAGAAATTTAATAGACATCTATAGAATGTTCCATTCAACAACTACAGATTACACATTCTTTTCAGCAGCTCATAGAAATTTTCCAAAATTGATTATATTTTAATTCACAAAGCAAATCTCAACAAATACAAAATAACTGAAATATTTTTTTGCATCTTATCGGATCATAGTGAATGAAACTAGAAATCAACAGCACGAGAAACTACAGATACTATATGAACACACAGAGATTGAACAACATACTTTTGTATCATCAGTGGGTTATTGAAGAAATCAGAAGGGGAATTAAAAAAATTTCTAGAATAAAATGAAAAGGGAACACCACATGTCAAAATATATGAGATCCAACAGACAGTTCTAAGGGGGACGTTTATACCAATGAGTGCCTGCATTAAAAATTGGAGAGATTGCAAGTAAATGACTTCAATGGTATGTCCCTTAGTCTTAGGAAAACAAGAACAACCCCAACCCAAAACTAGTAAAAGGAAAGAAAAATAAATAAAACTGGAATTAACAAAATAGAGTCTAAGCCGAGTATGGTGGCACCCACCTGTAATCCCAGTGATTTGGAAGACTGGGGCAGGAGGATTATAAATTTGAGGCCAGAGGCAGCCTGTGTAACTTAGTGAGACCCTGACATAAAATGGAAAGTAAAAAATAGGTTGGAGGTGTAGCTCAGTGATAGAATACTTGCAAAGCAAGTATGAGATCCTGGGTTCAACCTCCTACCTGCCAGTCCTGAAAAGAAGGAAATAGAAATGAAAAGGACAATACAAACAGTCAATGAAACTGAAACAAATAGCCAGTTCTTTTAAAAGATTAAAAATATTGACAAACACTTAGCCAAACTAACCAAAAGAAAGAGAGAACAGGTCTAAATTGATAAATATGAAAAGGGGGATATTATCTCAGGACTCACTGAAATCCAGAGGATCAGTAAGATCATTTTGAAAGCTGGTACTTTAACAAATTGGAAAATCTAGAAGAAGTGGGTGAATTTCTAGACACACATGCCTTACCAAAATTGAACCAAGAGGATATAAAAAGCCTACACGAATCATTAACAAGTAATGAGATTGGTATAGCAATAAAACATCTCCCAACAAAGAAAAGCCAAGAACTAGAGAAATTCACTGCGATTACCAGAGGGTTTTCAATGTCTTGTCTATTTTGGGATTGCTTTGGGAGTGAATTACCATGTCCTTCTCCCATTTTTGTGGTGCTGGGGATTGAACCAAAGGCCTCAGAGACTGCAGAGCAGTGGTCTACCAACTGAGCTAAACCCCAGCCTGAAGTGCTATGTTGTTGTTAGGTGCCATAGAGTTGGTGTCCGACTCATAGCGACCCTACATACAACAGGCGAAACACTATTGTTAGTGCTTCTCTGCTATTCATAGGGTTTTCAATGTCTGATTGATTTTTGGGAGTGGGTTTCTGGGACCTTCTCCCAAGCCTGTAGCACCTGGTGTTCCCAGGTAGGCTCCCATCCAAGGACTAACCAGGATGACCCTGCTTAGCTTCTGACATCTGATGGGATAGAACACCACAGTGGTATGGCTGCAGGGAGGTTCTATATTAGGTATATTAAAATCAAATTTTGTGATTGAAACTCATTACATGTAGCTTAAAAACACAGCTTTTGGGCTGGACTCCAATCCTGTTTTCTCTACATATTGGCCGTCACCTTGGACCAACGGCTCACCCTGCCTAAGCCTCAGTTTCTTCCTTTGGAGAAGGTCATTGGGAGGGTGGAGTGCGGTAAGGTATGCGCATGCTCCATGGTACAGCCGGGTTCGACAGCTGGGGGGCGCAAATGTGCAGAGAAGTCAGGCGAAGGGTCAGCTGTTTGTTGACCAAAGCAGGTGGCTCAGACTTGCTCCCAGCTGCTGACTCGCCCTGCTGTGGGCAGTGAGTTCCCCTCTCCAAGGGCACAGCTGCGGGAAGGGCTCCTTCGAAGCCCTCTGAGTCCTGTGTATCTGCCATGAAGGCTGAGACTCCTGGTCAGAAGCCTGACTCTGGCGAGTCCCATGGCGTCAGGGGTGGGGCGGAGCCTGTAGGTCCTGCTGGTTGTCTGTGCCAAGGTCCCTCGGGCTGACTCTAGAGCCATTCTGGCGTCTTGTTCTTGCTCAATTTCTTGATAGCCCCAGGGAGAGACTAGGGGCTAGGGGGCAGGCTTTGTGTTTTAGACATGGAGCCCCTGTCCCTTAGAAAATGCCTGTCATGGTGTGAGGAGGCTAGCGTAGGCATCAACAGGCAACATGGCGGGCAGGGGACCGAAAAAGCCTCCTGCTCTTCCGCCATGATGAAGCCACATGGCGCTCTGAGGACATTGGAAGGACGTTTTCAAGTGGATTCCACAGCCCACCCAAGCCCTTGAGCCATTTATAAAACAAAGACCCTAGGCCCACCCAGGTCACACTGGATGCCCAGGGCTGGGTGCCCAAGGTTGATGTCACACTGGTCTCAGCCCTATTTTGAATGGAACTAGAGGGAACTCGCGCCCATGTCCATGCTCTCTTCCTGCTCCTCCCTCTTCCTCTCCAATCTTCTCTCAGTAACCACGCGCTCACCTCTCCCTCCTTCAGGCCCGCCACCTTCTGTCTGTCCAAGGCACCCTTCCCTCCAAAAGCCTGCTTAGCTCTCCTGTCCTCTGGCTTCTTTGCCTTTGGGGAATTGTTGTTGTTGTTGTTAGGTGCCATCAAGTCGGTATCCAACACATAGCGACCCTCATAGGGTTTTCAATGGCTGTTTCTGCATTGCCTTGGGAGTGGATTGCCAGGCCCTTTTCCCATTTTTGCAGTGCTGGGAATTGAACTCAGGTCCTCAGAGACTGCAGCGCAGCGCTCTACCAACTGAGCTAAATCCCAGCCCTCCCCTGGGGAATAGAGACCACCTTATGCAGATTTACCCTAAGAACGTAGGTTTTTCCAATTTTCTTTCCAGGTTTATCTAAGCTTCTTCAGGTGCCTCAATTTCCCCATAATTATTCCTTAAAGGTATACTATCTTTAATAAGCCTGCAGCTGTAGCCCTGTGGCATCCGATCCCGTCAGATCTTGGAAGCTAAGCAGGGTCGGGCCTGGTTAGTACCTGGATAGGAGACCGCCTGGGAACACCAGGTGCTGCAGGCTTGGGAGAAGGACCTGGCAACCCCCTCCCAAAAATCAATCTGCCATTGAAAACCCTATGAACAGCAGAGAAGCACTGACAATAGTGTTTCCCCTGTTGTACAGAGGGTTGCTATGAGTTGGACACCGACTCGACGGCACCTAACAACAACAACAACAACAATCTTTAAGAAACCTACTCTTAGATAGGAAGGGGGGAGGGGGGAAACATAGAGGAGGGTAAGGGGTAACCTATATGAATAATGCTTATCAAATTGCATATATGAAAATTGTCACAACGAAAAGCATGTCAAAATGAATCACATTATGATGTACATTAAAAATTTCTAATAAAAAAAAAAAAAAAAAGAAACCTACTCTGTATTCTCTACTAGAACTTCACCTGCAGCCATAGCCCTGTGGCATCCAATCCCGTCAGATCTTGGAAACTAAGCAGGGTCAGGCCTGCTTAGTCCTTGGATGGGAAACCGCCTGGGAACACCAGGTGCTGTAGGCTTGGGAGAAGGACCCGGCAACCCACTCCCAAAAATCCATCCACCATTGAAAACCCCATGAACAGCAGAGAAGCACTGACAATAGTGTTTCCCCTGTTGTACAGAGGGTCGCTATGAATCAGATACCGACTCAACGGCACCTAACAACAATAACAACTAGAACGTCTGTAGCAGGTATACGTTCTTTTATATGCTGAATGGGGGCTGGGATTTAGCTCAGTTGGTAGAGCGCTGCGCTGCAGTCTCTGAGGACCTGAGTTCAATTCCCAGCACTGCAAAAATGGGAGAAGGACCTGGCAATCCACTCCCAAGGCAATCCCGAAAGTCTGCCATTGAAAACCCTATGAGGGTCGCTATGAGTCGGATACCGACTCAACGGCACCTAACAACAACAACAAATATGCTGAATACAAGGACTGAGGTTTTGCTACCTGATTCTTGGACTGAGCTCGGCCCTGCCTACCTGTGCTCCCTGCATCTCCCTGATAACAATTTTAGGAGCTTGTGGGGAAACAAAGACAAGGCTCTGGATGCCTAGCATTGCAGGTGGAGCTGTGACCCGGAGTGGGATACGCTGGAGTCCTAGTCCCCTGTGACTTCAGAGTGGGACTTGGCTTGGAGATAAGATGTCATCGAATTAAGACGAAGCCATTAAGGCGGGTTCTGATCCAGGATGGCTGGTGCTGACGTACAGGCGAAGTTAGATAGGAAGACACAAGTATAAAAGGCACGGCAGGGTTCCCGGGCCGGTCCTGCCCCCTCAACACCCTGCGGCCTCCATGTGTTCCCATCGAGTTACTGTTGGTTGGACAGAATGCAGCCTCGTGGGACAGCTGCTGTAGATTATTCAGGTGCACACGGAGCCCCCATCTTGTTGACCCTCTCCGGGTCTCGCTGAGCCTCCCCACATGGCCGGCCCACAGAACTCTGTGCTCTAGTAGCAACGAGGAGCGCAAAGACAATCATTCCCGCAAGGAGGCGCAGAGCGCCCGCCGCTCACGCGCATGCGCCATGGTACACTTTCTAAGGAGCGTTTCAAAGGTAGAGTGGAGGTTTAAGCCAAGCACTGGACCTTTGCATGCGCTAGATGCTGGCTCTGACAGTGGAAGACGAGGACACATCACGGCTTTAACCTGGTGAGTGACCACCAGGACTTAGTTTTTGAAAGGCCATAAGTAGCTGCTTTCAGAGGGATGTGTTGGCAGGGGAAGACATGGGTGGAGGGGAGACATCGTAAAAATCCCAAAGAACGGGAGGAGGGCCCTAACTGCCCATGCTTTGGGACATATTTCCATGTATGTATGCAGTCCTTTTGCTTCTTATACATTGTTATTGTTGTTGTTAGGTGCCATGGAGTCAGTATCTGACTCATAGCGACCCTCTGTACAACAGGGGAAACACTATTGTCAGTGCTTCTCTGCTGTTCATAGGGTTTTCAATGGCAGATTGATTTTTGGGAGGGGGTTGGCGGGTCCTTTTCCCAAGCCTACAACACCTGGTGTTCTCAGGCGGTCTCCCATCCAGGTACTAACCAGGTCTGACCCTGCTTAGCTTCCGAGATCTGAGGGGATCGGATGCCACAGTGGTACAGCTGCAGGCGGATTGGTTTTCTGCATTGAGTTGTTTGAATTCTTTGTATATTTTGGACATCAGCCACTTATGAGATGTACGGCTTATAAATGTTTTCTGCCAATCCATAGGTTGCCTCTTTACTCTGTTGATCATTTGCTCTGTGAAGCTTGTTGTTGTTAGTTGTTTTTAGGTGCCGTCGAGTCAGTATCCAACTCATAGCAACCCTCTGTACAACAGGGGAAACACTATTGTCAGTGCTTCTCTGCTGTTCATAGGGGTTTTCAATGGCAGGTTGATTTTTGGGAGGGGGTTGCCAGGTCCTTCTCCCAAGCCTACAGCTTCTGGTGTTCCCAGGCGGTCTTCTATCCAGGTACTAACCAGGCCTGACCCTGCTTAGCTTCTGAGATCTGACGGGATTGCATACCACAGGGCTATGACTGCAGGCTCTTATACATAATGTACTTATTAACACAAATACATCTGTAAATGCTTTACAAGTCCTCCGGCCCCTCGAGCCTGTGGGAAATGCTTGTGGGCTTCCACTTGCAGGCAATCTCGGTTTAACGACCAAAATAAAACTTTGCCTCAGCAGACTCATTTGCTGATCGCTTAAGTGGTATAAGATATTTACAAATTCCATTAAAAATGTAATTGCACACTTTTCAAACAAAATCGGAAAGTCACTGCGTGTCAAATTTAATAAGTTCCAACACGGTTTCTTAACCTTCCTCTCCAGAGTATAATTATCCCATCCATCTTCCGGGAGAATCAAAGGCGCTCAGTAGAACACACCTTTCATGCGTTAACCAGAATTATGCTTGCTTTGGATTTGCATTTGAAAGTGATTTGCATTGACATTTTATTTCTCCCTGAAAATAATAAGTGTTTCTGATCTTTCTGGGGTATCGTGGTCTTAAACTGTGGTTATAAATTTTGCAGTTCTGTTTCACCAAGTCCTTTCATTTCTGGGATGTGAAGGGTGGGGAGAGAAACTAAACTATAATTCCAGATTATTTTTCTTTCTTGGCCAGTAAATAAGGCACAAGGTCAGGCTGTGGTATGGAGGCTGGCAATTTGCTTTCTCTCTTGGCTTATGCCTCTTGAGGTACCCCTGGGGCAGTTGCCCCTGCTCTGTATCTTTCTGGGTGCATTTATCTGTTTGTATTTATGGAGAATAGATTCTGACATAAATTTATGGCTGAAGTCTTTGGGGCAGAAGTTCTTAATTATGTCGGTTTACGATGAGTTGAAAGTAATATCTATTTTAAAACTCAGTAGTTATGACGTAGAGATGATTCCTTTTTTATTTTTGCTTAGTTTTTGATATTTGTTTACAGGCTCAGCTGGTAGCCTTCTGGCTCAAAAATTTAATTGGCAACCCCAATGTTTTATGTGGCTGTCTTGTAGAAAATTCATATTTAATGTCTTCCAATTGTATACTCGTTGGGGCTGGGATTTAGCTCAGTTGGTAGAGCTCTGCGCTGCAGTCTCTGAGGTCCCGAGTTCAATTCCCAGCACCACAAAAATGGGAGAAGGGCCTGACAATCCACTCCCAAGGCAATCCCGAAACAGTCAGCCATTGAAAACCCTATGAGGGTCACCATGCATCGGATATGACTCGATGGCACCTAACAACAACAACAATTGTATACTCACTTCTCTCCCTTATCCTTGATCTAATGCTTCCTCCTTCTCCTCTATTTCACAAATACCAATTCCAGATTCACTTTGGCTTTTCTTTGCACACCTTCCATCCCCCTGACTTGTGCTCCTGATGCATCTGTCCCTGTATTCTCATCTTTCACCCTCGCCATTCAACACCAACCCTCAGAGAAATCTAGAACAGTAATCCTGAAAGACTTACCTCTCTCATTTGAGAAGCCCATTCCCACGTCTGTTTATTTCACTCCTTTGGAATGTATTCAGACCTATGGCTGAGCATTAGATCCACCTTGGTAAACAGGCTACGCACACTGGAAAAGAATATGTATCCTACAGTGGCATGACTCCAAATGAGAAGAATCGTAGTGTCTGCAACATTGGGCTCAAACATAAAAAGATCATGTGCATGTCACATGTACTGGATACTGTCTTGCTTGTTCTGTTGTACATAGGGTCACTATGAGTCAGATCCAATTTGATGGCACCCAACAAGGCTAAAATATGTTGTTTAGAATGTTAAGTACATTTTCCACGTAAATTTTAGAACCAATTTCTCAACTTCTATTGAAAAAGCTTCTTAGGATTTTTATTGAGATTGTATGGAATCTATCAATTTGGGGAGAATTGACAGCTTACCAATATTCAGTCTTAAGACCCAGAAACAGGATACATCTCTCATTTAAGTATTTTTTCTCACACTTTGTGGGATTCCGTGTGTAGATCTTTCACATGTTTATCCAGATTTATCACTCTCTCATATTTTTTATGGGCTGGGATTTAGCTCAGTTGGTAGAGCGCTGCTCTGCAGTCTCTGAGGACCTGAGTTCCATTCCCAGCACCGCAAAAATGGGAGAAGGGCGTGGCAACCCACTCCCAAGGCAATCCTGAAACAATCTGCCATTAAAAACCCTATGAGGGTCGCTATGAGTCGGACACAACTCGACGACAACAACAACATATTTTCTATATTATTATAAATGGTATTTTTAAAAATTCAGTTTCTGTGTGAGTGTTGCTAGTATTGTTGTTAGGTGTTGTCAAGTCAGATCGCTTTCATACTGACCCTAAATACAACAGGAAGGAACACTACCTGACACTGTGCCATGCACATGATCTTTTTTAATGTTTGAGTCCATTATTGTGGCCATTATGTTTCTTCTCATTTTGAGTCGTGCCACACCAGCAAGAGGAGGTCTCAGGGGCTTTATTGCAGTCCCATGATTGAGGAGCCAATTCTTCCCCAATCATTTCTTGAATGCCTTCTAGCCCCAGGGGATCATTTTCGGGCCCTCTATTTGACAGTGCTTCTCTGCTATTCATAGGGTTTTCAATGGCTAATTGTTTCCGGAGTGGGCTGCTGGGTCCTATGCCCTAGTCTGTCTTAGTCTGGAAGCTCAGCTGGAACCTGTCCACCATAGGTGGCCCTGCTGGAGTATCTGAAATACTGGTGGCACAGCTCTCACCATCACAGTAACACACAAGTCCTTACAGTGTGACAAGATGACGGGCACATGGAGTTACTGGTGTAGCATTCTACAAATGTCACTTTGTGTTATCTTTTATTTTTTATTTTTATTTTTTTGCGGTACTGGGGGTTGAACCCAGGGCCTTGCACTTGCATGCTCTGCAAGTGCTGGACCACTGAGCTGCACCCTCAGCCCATATTTTTACTTTTAGTTTTGAGACAGGGTCTCGCTAAGTTACGCAGACTGCCTCTGGTCTGGAACTTGTGATCCTCCTTCCTCTGCCTCCCAAGCCACTGGGATTACAGGCGTGTGCCACTGCGCCCGGCACACTTTGTGTTATTCAAGTTGTCTATGTCCTTGTTGAGTTTTGTTGCTTTTAAAAAAGTAATGAGAGGGGAGTGTTAACATTTTTATTACTGTGAATTTTTCTATTACCTTTAGTTTTGCCAGTCTTTATGTATTTTCAGATTCTGTTAATAGTTACATTCATATGTAGGATGATTATGTCTTGACAAATTAACTCATTATGAAGTATTCTGTATCTATGGAAGTACTGCTCGATTTGAATTCTATATGATTTCTATTGATGTGGTCACATTAGCTTTTTAATATGTCTGTATCTTTGAATTTAAGCATAACTTTAAACAGCATATAGTTGGATTTTCCTCCTTTTTTTTTTTTTTGCCTGAAAAACTTTGCCTTTTAATTGCAGTGTTTAGTTCATTTATATTTAAGACAATAGTTGACGGGATTGGGTTTAATTATACCACCTATCTGTTTTCTACGATTCCCTCTATTCTTTGGTTTTCCTTTTTGTATTTTCATTTGTCTAATAATTTTCCATTCTATCTCAACTATTTGCTTTTTAGCTAAGTCTTTGTATTTTTAAATGGTTACTGTACTTTAAATGGTTGCTGTAGGTATTACCATATACTTTCTCAACTTACCACTGTCTAATTTGTATTGTTACACCACTATCTGTGTAATAACAGACTTACAACAGTATAATTCCATTTTCCTATTTTTGACTTATCTTGTCATATATTTTTATACATGTGATTTAGAGTCCTTTGGTACATGGTTATCATTTTTCTTCAATATCAGTTGTTCTTTTTTTTTTTTTTTTTTTTGGTGGTACTGGGGGTTGAACCCAGGCCTCGCACTTGCATGCTTTGCAAGTGCTGGACCACTGAGCTGCACCCCCAGTCCATTCTTTTTTCTTTTCTTTTTTTTTTTGAGACAGGGTCTTGCTAAGTTATGCAAACTGCCTCTGGTCTCGACCTTGTGATCCTCCTGCCTCCGTCTCCCAAGCTGCTGGGATTGCAGGCATGTGCCATCACGCCCGGCTCAATACAAATTGTTCTTAAAAAGAAAAAATTATTTGCCCACATATATAATACTTCAAATGCTCTTAATTACTTCCTGTATATTCAAAGTTTTCTTATATCGTTTTTATTTTTTTCAGCCTGAAAATTTTTCTTTACCCTCTCTGGTAGTAAGAATCTGCTAGTAACAAATAATTTCAGCTTCTGTTTAGTAAAATGCCTTTTTTTACTTTTGTTTTTGAAGAGTATTTTCATTGGACATATAATCCTTTTTTTTTTTTTTTTTTTTTTTTTTTTTTTTTTTTACGGTACTCGGGGTTGAACCCAGGGCCTTTTGCTTGCATGCTTTGCAAGTGCTGGACCACTGAGCTGCACCCCCAGCCCATTTGTTTTTACTTTTTTGAGATAGGGTCTCACTAAGTTATACAGACTGCCCCTGGTCTCGAACTTGTGATCCTCCTCCCTCCGCCTCCCCAGCCGCTGGGATTACAGGTGTGCGCCACTGTGCCCGGCTCCCTTGAACATATAATTCTAAGGCGATGAATCTTTTAGCACTTTAAAGATATAAGTCCTTGAGCGTATCATCTTGACTTTGTTGTTTCTGATGAGACGTGAGCAATCATTCAAGTCGCTGTTCTTCTCTCTGCAATGTGTTTCTTTATCCTTAGTTGTTTGAGGATTTTTCTTTATCTTTGGCTTTTATCAGTTTGCCTCTGAGGTGTTCAGATCTGATTTTCTTTGTTTTTATTGTACTTAGAGTTTGCAGAGCTTCTTAAATCCTGGATTGATGTTTTAAACCAAATTTGGAAAGCTTTTGGTCAATATTTGTTCTATTTTGTGCCACATTCTCTTTCTTCTCTTCTCCCTCACCCTTCTAGCAGTCCAACAACGTGGATATCAGACCACTTTATAGCATTCTGCAGATTATAGGCCCTCTGTGTGTGTGTGTGTGTGTGTGTGTGCGCGCGCGCGCGTGCGCACGCGAGTGATATTTCCCAATGTACTCTAGTTTGAATACTTTTCTGTTGAACTGTCTTCAAGTTTACAGATCCTCTCTTCTGGTTACTATTTTAGGATTTAAGATACTATGCTTTTCAGTTCTAGGGTTTTCTTTTTTCTTTTCAAAATTTCCATATTGTCTGAAATTCACATCTTTATCCACTATTTTCATTTCTCCTATTGATTCTCTAAAGACTCTGTTCTGTTCATTTCAATATCTTCATTATGTTGAGTTAGCGTCTATGAACGTCTTATCTCCTTCACCATGGAATATACTGTTTTGATTCTTCACAAATGTCATGGTTTTCTTTATATGGTGGACTTTGTGGATGGTCCGTTGTAGATGTCACACGGAAAGCATTAGACATGCATGTCACAATAGGTATTGTTGCTGTTGTTAGGTGCCATCGAGTCGGTATCCGACTCATAGCGACCCTCTGTACAACAGGGGAAACACTATTGTCAGTGCTTCTCTGCTGTTCACAGGGTTTTCAATGGCAGATTGATTTTTGGGAGGGGGTTGCCAGGTCCTTCTCCCAACACAATAGGTATTAGTAATCATTATTGGTTTAGAAGGCTGTAGCTGTAGCCCTATGGCATAGGATCCCATCAGATCTTGGAAGCTAAGCAGTGTCGGGCCTGGTTGGTACTAGGATGGGAGACCGCCTGGGAACACCAGGAGCTGTAGGCTTGGGAGACAGACCTGGCTAGCCACTCCCAAAAAACAATCAGCCGTTGAAAACTCTATGAACAGAAGAGAAGGACTGACAATAGTATTTCGCCTGTTGTACGCAGGGTGGCTATGAGTCAGATACCGACTCGACAGCACTTAACAACAACATTGGTTTAGAATGTGTTCATAAATTCTCTACCATTTTATTGACTGAACATTTAATTTCAAATATTGTACTTATTAGCTGTGATATCATCACGTGATTATTATCTTCCTCTGAAGAGTGTTGAGTAGGAAAAGAAATTAACTGGCGCTTCATTTTGGTCTTCAAGGTTTTCGTTTGAGACTTTGTTAGGAGGGATCTCTCTTGGTCTCGCTTCCCATTCTAGCGCCTGAGCTTCCAGGACTCAGTACTTCCTCCTCCTGTGCTCAGCTTCCTCCACACTGTGTCTCCAGCACCGGTAGCCTAGGTCATCTCTGCTCCTCTCTTTCACGTTTTTGCCTGTTGTGTCACTGGATTCCCTGGCCTCTCACGTGTCTCATGCCCATCTCGGAAATCACCCATGCGTCTGAAAATAATGTGTGCACATTTTGGACATGAAAATGAAATGTTGTGTCCTATTGAATTTTTCATTTAGTACAGATTCCAAGCAATAGGATAATTCCAATAAAGGATATGAATGTCTTCATAATTCATAACTCATAAATCACTGCCATTTCAAAACATTTGTCTTAAGTTTTGTTGCCACCAAGAAAGCACAAGTATAATACTGCCACTGTAAATTTTCTTTTGAAAAGTGTTAGTGTTGTTGAATTGGTTTTCTTAGTTTAATAGGTTTGAAATGGAACTTGAAGCTTTCATTAATGTCTAAGGCATTGATTGCCAGACAATGTAACTTTTATTCACCTTTTTATGTCATCTGGGAAAATTGCTTTTAAAATGCTGGACCAGTTTTTTGTTGTTGTTCTTTTTAAAAGAACCAACAGATCTGTCCTAGAAGAAGTGCAACCAGAGTGCTCCTTGGAAGCAAGGATGGCCAGACTGCGTCTTCCATATTTCAGACACGTAGTCAGGAGAGATCAGTCCCTGGAGGACATCATGTTTGGGAGCATGGCAGGTCAACAACAACAACAACAAAAAAGGAAAACCCTCCACCAGATGGAGTGACACAGTGTCTGCAACTATGGGGTTGCACATAAATAAGATCGTGTGCCTGGCACAGAATTGGGAAGTGTTTCATCGATCTGCTGTACATAGGGTCTCTATGAGTCGGACTGGACTCAATAGCACCTAACAATGACAACAACAACTTTTTAATGAAAAATATATCTAAGTATATTATTTCATCTAATATCTTAATACATCATAGCTATTAACCCATTTTACCTTGTAGCCAATTTTACTTTCTTTTAAGATTAGTTTATCTCTGTATACATTGAATGTTAATCAAATTCAGTTCAGTATTTTAATTCTTTATACTGTTAACGCCTGCAGCCATAGCCCTGTGGCATCCGATCCCATCAGATCTCGGAAGCTAAGCAGGGTCAGGCCTGGTTAGTACGTGGATGGGAGACCACCTGGGAACACCAGAAGCTGTAGGCTTGGGAGAAGGACCTGGCGACCCCCTCCCAAAAATCAATCTGCCATTGAAAACCCTATGAACAGCAGGGAAGCACTGACAATAGTGTTTCCCCTGTTGTACAGAGGGTCGCTATGAGTCAGATACCGACTCGATGGCACCTAACAACAACAACAACAACAACATACTGTTAACATATGGTTCTTATAGAAAAACTGAAAATTTAGAAACTTGAAAAAGTTGCCGATGCTCTTCACGTTAATGGGCTTCGTAATGTAATCTTTTCAAGGTTAGGGTATCCCCCACCCTTACTCTGCAGCTCTCTTTTTACTCCACTCTTCAATTAACAGTAGCATAGAAGCAGTCTCCTGTTCTTTCAATCAGTATGTAGTATTTTGTTTCTACCTTGGGCTGTGCAGAGGTCCGTGTAGCTACATTTGTCTAACTGTATCAGTTTTACAGCATACCATGTCAACTCCCGCATCCCACAATAAACAACAATAAGCATTTACTTCTTGGTCATGATTCCTTGGGGCTGGAGCCCATGCTGGACATGTAGAAGGGACAGGGCTCCGTCCATGCGGTGGCATCTGCATAGACAGCAAGCCCAACTGCACAGGCACCTTTCACACTTGCGCTTGGGTCATGTCTGCTGCCATTCAATTGGCTGAAGTAAGTCACGTGACCAGGCAAACTAAAGGCAATGTGTCAGACAAAGGACCTTCTGCTGACCATGAGGTCATGGTACCCATGGCAGTGCATTGTACTGCTGGGAGAGGAGGAAGGATAGGAACGAATAATCCAATTTACAAATTGTGGATCACTGTTACACTATAATCATTGAATACTATCCCTTGGTGAGCACACACTGCAGTTTTCTTAACTTGTCCCCTACTCTGGGGCATTGGGCATATTCCTAGTTCCTTTTTCTCAGAAATGATGCCAAATTGACCATTATTGTTTATAATTTTCCCCTCAGCATTCAGGGTTGCTTTCTTAGAGTGGGATTTTTCTTTCTTAGGGTGGGATTACTGGGCTAAAGCATAGGGGCATTTTTAATGCCTTATTAGTCAAAACATTTCTCTGAATTGCTGACAAGCATTTTCCTTCATGTTGTTTTCCATTGACTGGTAAATATTGCATATTGATAAGATTGCTCTGTATTGATATAATCTGCATTTTGCAGCTTATTGGCTAATACTGTACCAAATATGCTTAAAAATGTCGAGTTTTAACCTCGTGAACTCTGCACGTGGTAATTACAGGTTGCAAAATGGTGATGATGACAAACTCTGTAAACGTAACTCTGCCATGGTTACAGTGGCCACAATTATGGAAGAAGATACTGATATCATAACATAGTTGGGCTTTTTTGTAACTAAGTCTGGATCAGAAGAGAAATCTTTATTCCTTCATAGTGAAATCTTACTGGGCAGTGATTTTTCTTTCTTTGAATTATTATGGGATGGTTAGGTAACTAGGAGAAGAAGGTCCAGAATAGAGAACAGGATGCTTCCTTAGTTCAGGTTACAACATCTCAGTGATACTCTGGGCTGGACTGCTCTGGCGTGCTGGAGACATCCAGCCTTTCTGAGCTGCATCCCTGAACTGTCAGCTGTCTGTGAGCAGGGACCTTTTTCTTTCTATGTTGTCACCAGTGGGCTTGGATTTAGCTCAGTTGGTAGAGCACCATTCTGCAATCTCTGAGGTCCTGAGTTCGATTCCCAGCACCGCAAAAATGGGAGAAGGACGTGGCAATCCGCTCCTGAGGCAATCCCGAAACAGTCAGCCATTGAAAACCCTAGGAGGGTCTCTATGAGTCAGATGCGACTGAAGGGCACCTAACAACAACGGCAGTAGTCGACAGTGAGATTAGTGTATGGCACATAGCAGTTTCCATGTTATATGTGCTGAATGAATAAGAATTCCCATGGAATGGCACTCAGCAAGAAAACAGAGGAGCAGAGGAAACTTTCCTTCCCTTTGCTTTCTGAGCAGACAGTGCAGTCCTTCCTGGAAGCTACCAGCTGATTTTTCCCTTGCAGCCCATTGGGCGTAACTAGATCATGTGTCCCTGCCCTGGACCAATCACTGGCCAAAATGTGCAGAACGGCCTTATGTGTCCTGTATCTACTGCACTACAGCTTTCAGCCAGGAAGATGGATTGGCCACAGAGTGGATACACTCTCGTGCCTGTTAGAGCCTAAAAACGCACAGCCAACCAAAAAGCAAAACAAATGCCGTGACGTGAGGAGTGGAACTAAAAATTCAACTGAGCCCGATGAGAGGGTGCATTACGGTGAAAATCATGGAGGTGATGGGAACGTTTCTCCCAAGAGTTTCTAGAGGTTCGGCTACTACCTTTGGATCTGGTTGAGGTCCAGATTCCATCTCGCACCTCCTCCTGGCCTTTGATTGGTTGAAGTATCCGCTAGGATGTTGGATTCAGGCAGAATCCCAGACATGGGTAGCCAGCTGCCCATCACCTCCTCACTTGCCAGTTTCTCTGCCCGGCCTCTGCCTCCCTCCCCTCTGCCACCCAGCAGGTCTCCCCACCCCCATTCCGACTTCTCCAGGAAGCTCAATCTCTAACTTTGAAAAGCGGGCCTCCGTGGAGAAGAGGGACAGAATAGTGGAATCGTACCATCTCCGGTTTTCGTGTATTTCATTTCATGCCCCACCAACCTGAGATTAGAATATCTATCTGCACTAAAACAAAATAGCTCTTCACCAGAAAATGAAAATGAGAATGTTGGAAATGTTGCAGTAGGATATGGAATCGACCAAGGTGCCCTTCAACAGAAGAATGGATTAAAAAAACTATGGTACATATACGCAATGGAATACTACTCAGCAATCAAGAAAAGTGAAATAAGGACATTCGCAGCAAAATGGATGGAATTAGAGAAAATTATTTTATGTTAATGAACACAAGCTCAGAAAGAGAAACACCACATGTTCTCACTCACATATGGGAGCTGAATCGAAATTATAAGAAGGAAAAATCCTATTCAAAGGTCGGATCAAAATAAAAGGGAAAAAAAAAGCTAAGAAGAGTGTCTATATAAATGGTCTAGAAAATGCATGCAATTGTTCTGACAAGATAAAAACAAAGTTCACTACAGGAAAAGTTCCTATCTTAAACAGAACTGGAACCCAAGGACATATAGAAAAATATTACCAAGTAAAATGACAGAGAACACTTAGATGGGGTGGGTGGGATGGGGGGAAGCATACAAGAGGGTAAGGGGGAACCTATATGAATAATGTACATCAAAATGCATATATGGAAATGCCACAATGAAAAGCATGTCAGAATGAATCGCATTAAGGTGTACATTAAAAATTTCCAATTAAAAAAAAATGTTGCAGTCAGAACAAAAAGGAATTCTCATTGCCCAGAGATAACAGCTATGTTTTAGCGATTCCTCTTCAAAAGTTTTTTTTTTTTTTTTTTTTTTTTTTTTTTTTTTTTTTTTTTTTTTTTTTTTTTTTTTTAGTATACGTTGTTTATTTTATATTGGAGCCATGCTGCATTATATTTTGTATTGCCACTTTCTTTATCATTATATTCTAAGCTCTTGATGAAAAATTTTAAGGGCAATCCAATATTCCATTGTGTGGGCATATAATAATATATTTAGCTATGTTCCTATTGGACATTTGGGCTCTTTCCAGTTTTTCCTTTTTAGAAGTAAGAAGGTATAAACTATATTCATAACACTTTGTCTACACCTTTTGCTCTTGTAGAATAGATTATTATTTTTTTTTCTTTTTTTGTGGTACTGGGGGTTGAACCCAGGGCCTCGCACTTGCATGCTCTGGAAGTGCTGGACCACTGAGTTGCACCCCCAGCCCATTTTTTTTTTTTTTTTTTTTTTTTTTTTTTTTTTTTTTTTTTTTTTTTTTTTTTTTTTTTTTTTTACTTTTTTTGAGACAGGGTCTTGCTAAGTCATGCAGACTGTCCCTGGTCTCAAACTTGCAATCCTCCTGCCTTCACCTCCTGAGCTGCTGGGATTACAGGCGTGTGCTACCACACCAGGCTCTAGAATAGATTATTTAAGCAGGTGAAATTTGTAAACATTGCTGAGAGTCTTGATTTTTTTACTCCTGAATTATTTTTCCTAAAATGTATGCCAGCGCTTGGCTCACCGCATCCTAGCCAGCAAAGCGAATTGTATAATACTCTAAAGATTGGCTAATTAAAAAGGCAACAATGTAATCTCTTGTTTTAATTGAGACTGTGGTTGCTTAGTGTGTTCGTTTGTGCATCTCTATTACCAAAGTACCTGACAGAACAGCGTAAGGAGGAAGGATGGGGCTCAGGTCCCAAGGATTTCAGTCCACTGTGGAGGAGGGCATAAGGGCAGGGCCTTGGGCAGACAGGACTTCACATCCTGGTGGATCAGGAGCAGAGTTTTGACCAGACCTGGGGGCCTGGGGTGAAGCCTTCAAAGGTCTGCTCCTGGCCAGGCGCCATGTTGTATGCCTTTAACCCCAGCGACTTGGGAGGCAGAGGCAGGAGGATCGCAAGTTCGAGGCCAAAGGTTGCTTGCATAACTTAGTGAGAGGCTGTCTCAAAATACAAAGTAAAAAAAAAATGGGCTACTTAATGATTGAGCACTTGCAAAAAAGCATGTGTGAGACAGTGGGTTCAACTCTGCAGTAGCAGAAAAAAAAAAGATCTGCCCCCAAGTGACGTACTTCCTCCAGTTAGGTCCCATCTCCCAAAGCTCCACAGCCTCCCATTATAGCACCACCACCTGGGGCCTAGTTCTCAAATGGGCTGGGATTTAGCTCAGTTGGTAGAGCACTGCTCTGCAGGCTCTGAGGTCCTGAGTTCGATTCCCAGCACCGCAAAATGGGAGAAGGATGTGGCAACCCACTCCCAAGGCTATCCCGAAACAGTCAGCCATTGAAAACCCTATGAGGGTCGCTATGAGTCAGACATGACTCAACGGCAACTAACAACCACCACCTTTGGGATGTGCTTTTAGATTCTAACTATAACAATGAGTTAGAATATTCATTGTTGTTGTTGTTAGGTGCCGTCGAGTCGGTATCCGACTCATAGCGACCCTCATAGGGTTTTCAATGGCTGACTGTTTCGGGATTGCCTTGGGAGTGGATTTCCAGGTCCTTCTCCCATTTTTGTGGTGCTGGGAATTGAACTCGGGGCCTCAGAGACTGCAGCACAGCGCTCTACCCACTGAGCTAACATGGTTATTACTATACATATAAAATTTAGCTCTTGACCTTTACCCAAACAGCTCCTTCCTACAGTCAGTGGAGAGTCTATCCTTCCAGTTGCCTGGGCAAAACTTTGGGAGATACCCTCGACTCTTTGGTTTCTTCCCATGCCTCATCCCTCATTCAGTCTACCATGAATCCCTTGCTAACCCCCTCTCCCCCAGTCCTCCAGTATTAGGCCACTGTCCTCTCTGGGTCTCTGTGGCAGCCTCCTGATTGCCTTCCCTCCTTCTGGCTCTCAGCACAGCAGCCAGGGCATCTCAGTCAACTGTGACTCAGTCACCTTGTTCCAGGGCACTGTGTGGATCCCCGATACACTATGTAAAAGCCCAACGGTCAATTCTATAAGGTGCTTAGGAGCGGACCCTTCTCCCGGGTGCCATTTTCTTTTCCCCATAACTTCCTTGCTGGTTCTTGATGCTTTTGTGTTCTTGTTGACCTCAGACAGTCATCTTACTGCCCACTCCTATTGCATTCACTTTCATGCTGTCCCTTGAACACTGCAGCCCGGCCTTAGGTCATCTGCTCTTGCTGTCACATTTGCCTGGAATGTTCTTTCCCCAGGTAACTTGCATGAGTGGCCTCCTTGCCTCCTTTAGAGCCTTCTCTGAGATGTTTCTCCACTAGGCCTTCACTGGTCTTCCTATCTCAACTTCCTCCCCTACCGCCATGTCACCACACTCATGACTGTCTCACTGCTGTATGTTTTCTTTATCTTAATTATGTGCTCACTAAAGTTAAGCTCTGATAAGGTAGAAATGTTTCCTGCTTTTTGAGGCGATTGACAATTAAAATAGTGTATATTTAGGGTGTACAATGTGATGTTTTGATATGTATATGCATCATGAAATGACTACCACACACAAGCTAATTAGCACATACATCAGCTCATATAGTTATCTTTTGTGTATGTGAGGAGAACACTTGAGATACAATCTCTTAGCAAATTTTAAGTAGATGGTTCATTATTAACTATAGTCACTGAGCTGTGCCCTTAGGTCTCCAGGACTTTTTAATCTTGGGCTTGAAAGTTTGTACCTGTTGTGTAGATGGCTCCACACCTGGCATGCCAGGTGTGTGTGTGTGGGGAGGCACACGTGTGCGCATGTGCACTGTATGTGTGGTCTTGTAACCATGGTAACAGAGTGGGGGGAAATATACACTTTAGCTAGACCTGTTACAATGTATCAACATTCCTTCATGGGAAGGGAAAGAAGGTCACAAGGCTCTGCTGAGGGACATATAAGAGATAACCAACAGGCTGAAAGGGGAGTTACTTGGTGGTGCAGTGGCCCCTGAGGCTGCCCATGTGGTTTTAATATGTATTTCGTGGATGATTAGTGATATAGAGCACTTTTTCACATGCCCACTGGACGTTTTTGAGTCTTTTGAGAAATGTCTGTTCAAGTCTTTTGCCCATTTTTTGGTATGAATGTGTTTTCTTGCTATTAAGTAGTTTTCCTTCACGTGTCTGACAGTTTGCTGTACTGTGGGGACTTGTGTGCTGCTGTGATGCTGAAAGCTATGTCACTGCTATTACAGATATCAGTAGGATCACCCATGGTGGACAGGTTTCAGCTGAACGTCTAGACAAAAACAATGTCAGATGGATATTAACCAAAAGCAGGGAATACCAGAAAGATGTCTGTCTATGTTTTGTTGACTATGAAAAGGCATTTGACTGTGAGGATCACAATAAATTATGGATGACATTGTGAGGAATGAGAATACCTGAGCTCTTAATTGTACTCATGAGGAATCTGTACATGGACGAGGAGGCTCATTTGAACAGAATAAGGAAACACTGCCTGTTTTAAAGTCAAGAAATGTGTGCATCAGGGCTGTATCCTTTCACCATATCTCTTCAATCTCTATGCTGAGCAAATAATCCAAGAAGCTGGACTTTATGAAGAAAAACACAGCATCTTGATTGGAGGAAGATTCATGAACAACCTACAATATGCAGATGACACAACTCTGCTTGCTGAAAGTGAAGAGGATTTGAAACATTTACTGATGAAGATCAGAGAACACAGCCTTCAGTGTGGATTACGCCTCCACATAGACAAAACAAAAATCCTTCCAACTGGGTCAGTACGCAACTTCATGATGAATGGAGAAAAGATTGAGGTTGTCCAAGATTTTGCTCTATTTGATTCTATAATCAGCACCCACGGAAGCAGCCATCAAGAAACCCAAAGACACACTGCATTGGGAAAAGCTGTTGTGAGGACGTCTTTAAAGTGCTGAAAAGTAAAGATGTCACATTGGAGATGTAGGTGCGCCTGACTCATGCCATGGTATTTTCAGTAGCATCATATGGTTGTGAAAGCTGGATGTTGAATAAGGGAGACCGGAGAAGAATTGATGCTGTTGAATTATGGTGCTGGAGATGAATATTGAATATACCATGGACTGCCAAAAGACCCAACAGCTCTGTGCTAGAAGTAGTGCAACCAGACTATGATATCTCCAGCATTGTCCTGTTGCCTAAGATGGCTTCAACTACTCAGTGTCTCTTGTAGTTCTTCCTAATTAGGATTGTTTTTCTATTCCTGTGAAAATAGCCATTGGGATTTTGATATGATTGAATCTGTGGATTGCTTAGGGTGATGTGGACATTTTAATAATTTTGAGTTTTCCAGTCCATGAGAAGGAAATATTTTTCAATTTGCTTGTATCTTCCTCAGTTTCTTTCATCAACATTTTCTGTTTTCCAGTGTATAGATCTTTTCCTTTTGGGGTACATTTATTCCTAAGTATTTTATTCTTTTTGATGCTATAGATTGTGTTCCCTGTCCAAAATGTTTAGAACTAGAAGTGTTTATGGAATTTGGAATTTTTTGGATTTGGGAATACTTGCATATACATAAGGAGATATCTTAGGGATGGGAGCCCTGTGTAAACACAAAATGCACATAGCCTGAAAGTAACTTTATACAATGTTTTTAATGTGCCTTCATTTTGACTGTGACTCATGTGAGTAATGATTTAGAATTTCACTTGCAGAAGATTCCTTTTAGGCCATTGTGTTGGAAGTCAGAAAGTTTCAGATTTTAGACCATTTCAGATTACTGATGTTCAGCCTCCATTGTGAGATTGTTTTCTTGATTTCTTTTTCAGATAGTTTGTGTATCAAAGTGTAGGTGACTTTTCTATGTTGGTTTGGTGGTGTGAAATGTTGTTAAATTTGTTTATCCTGACAGTTATTTTTGGTGTTGTCGTTGAGTCTTTAGATTTACATACACAAGACCAGGTAATCTGCAGAGCCCTTTTAACTTCTTTTTCAATTTGGATGACTTTCATTTCTTTTTCTTGTCTGATGGCTCTGGTTAGGAGTTCCATTATTACAACTGGTAAAAGTGTTGAGTTGGGCGTCTTCGTCTTGTTCCTGATCTTAGGAGAAAAGCTTTCTTTCAGCTATTCATTATTGATTAAAATGTTAGCTGTGGGTTGGTCAACTATGGCTTTTATCATGTTGAGATACATTCGCCATGTATTTAATTTGTTGAATTTTTACCATGAAAGATCTTGAGTTTTGTCAAATGCTTTTTCATGTATTTATTGAGATGATCATATGGTTTTATCTTGCATCCTGTTAATGTGGTATGCCACATTTACTGATTTTCCTAAGTTAAACCATCTTTATATCCTAGGGATAAATTCTACTTGATCATGGTATGTGGTGCTTTTAACATGCTGTTTAGTTTGTTTGCTATGATTTTTGTTGAGAATTTTATATCCATGCTCCCCAGGGAGTTGTTGTTGTTAGGTGCTGTTGAATTGGGTCCAGCTCATAGTGACCCTCTTAAGATTTTCAATAGCTGATTTTGGGGGGGGTTGCTTTGGGAGTGGATTGCCATGTTTTTCTCTCATTTTTGGGGTGCTAGAGATCAAACTCAGGGCCTCAGAGAGTGCAGAGCAGCGCTCTACCAACTGAACTAAACCCCAATCCTCAGGAATATTAACTTGCAATTTTCTTTTCTTGTGGTGCCCTTGTCTGGATTTAGGATCAGGATACTGCTAGCCCTCATCAAATAAGTTTGAAAGTGTTCCCTCATCTTAAATTTTTTCCAAGAATTTGAGAAGGGTTGATATACATTCTTTACTGCCTAGAATTCACCAGTAAAGCCATCTGGTCCTGGGTGTTTCTTTGTTGAGAGATTTTTGATTACTGATTGAATCTTCTTACCTTATATTGATTGATGCATTAAATTTTCTATTTCTTCATGATTTAGACTTGGTATGTTGTATATTCCTAAGTCTTCAACCATATATTCTAGGTTATTTTCATTATTGGCACAAAATTGTTCACAATGATCTTTTATGCTTATTTGTACTTCTGTGATATCTGTTGTAATGTCTCCTCTTTCTGATTTTATTCATTGGAGAGTTATCTTTGTTTCCTTTTAGTTTAGTCAAAAGTTTATCCATTTCATTAATTAAAAATCAATTTTAGTTTGGTTGATCACTTGCATTGTTTAGTCTAATTCTTTGATCTATATTCCTATATTGGTCATTTCTTGCCTTTTGTTAGTTTTGGGCTTTATTCATTATTCTTTTTCTAGTTCTTTGAAGTGTAAAGTTTGCTTGTTTATTTGAGTTCCTTCTTTTTTCTTAATACAGACATTTATTCCTATAAATTTCTTTCTTAGAATTGCATTTGCTGCATCTCCTAAGTTTCATCAAGTTGTGTATCCATTTTAATTTGTCTCAGGACATTTTTATTTCCTTTTAAATTTATTTAGTGATTTACTAAGCGATTAGCATTGATTATTTGGGAGTATGTTGTTTAATTTCCACATATTTGTTAATTTTACAGTTTTCATCACATTATTGATTTCTAGTTTGATAGTACTGTAGTTAGCAAAGATATTATTATCTCAGTCTTCTTAAGTTTGTTGACTTATTTATGGGCTAATACATGATCCACCCTGGAGAATGTTGCATGTGCACTTGAGAAGAATGTGTATTCTCTGTTGCTAGATGTTATGTTCTAGATATGTCTGTTAGGTCCACTTGACCTGAAACAAAATTTTGTCATAGTTTCTATATTGATTTTATGACTGACTGAGCTTTCCATTGTTTGGAAATGAGATAGAGAAGGACACAACTATTATTATATTGTTGTCTACTTTTCATATCTACTAATACATGGTTTATATATTTAGATGTGCCAGTAGTTTAACATATACATATTTACAATAGTCATATGCTCTTGATTAATGGACCCTTGTATAATTATACAATGGCCTTCTTTGTCTCTTGTCACAAGTTTTGACTTATAGTATATTTGTCTAAGTATAGCTACCCCTGCTCTCCTTTGATTTCCATTTTCATGGAATATCTCTTCTAAATCTCTTCACTTTCAGCCTACATTAGTACTTAAAGGTGAATTGAGTCTATGGTAAACAGTACATAGTTGAGTCTTATTTTTTCCATTCGTTCAGAAATTCAATATCTTCTGAATGGAGAATTTAATCCATTTATATTTAAAGTAATTATTGATAGACTGTTGCTACTTTGTTATTTTTAAATTTTTGTATTTCCTTTGTTTTTTCTTCCTAACCACCTTTCCTTGTGATTTGATGATTTTCTTCATTGTTATACATTGGATTATTTTATGTCTTATGTATCAGCTACAGGTTTTTCTTTTGTAGTTACTATGAGGCTTACACAAATCACAGTTATAACAGTTTACTTTGATCTAATTAAAACATAACTTTGAATCCATACAAAATCTCTTTTTCATTTTCATTTTGTTTGACAATTTACAGTTACATGTGCACAGTTTACAATTTATAGTTACACAATATAAAACTATGTATCTGTATCTATTAAAATTATTGCAACTATGATTATTTAATAGTTTTTCCTTTTCACCTTCATATTAAAGCTATAAGTATCAGGCTGGGTGTGGTGGCACACACCTGTAATCCAGCAACTCAGGAGGTGGAATCAGGAGGATCTCAAGTTTGAGGCCAGAGGCAGCCCGTATAACTTAGCAAGACCCTGTCTCAAGATAAAAAAAAAATAAAAAATGGGATGGGGATGCATCCCAGTGGTAGAGCACTTATAAAGTATGTGAGAGTCCTTGGGTTCAACTCCCAAGTACCACAAAACGAGAGAGAGGGAGGAGGGAGAGAGGGAGGGTGAGATAGAAGGAGAGAGGGAGAGAGGGAGGGATGGATGGAGGGAGAGAGAGAGAGAGAGAGAGAGAGAGAGAGAGAGGAGAGAGAGAGAGAGAGAGGAGAGAGAGGAGAGAAAGAAAGAGGAGGAGGGAGGGAGAGGTAACCGTCTTGTATAATACCATTATTAGGATATTCTGAATTTGGCTGTGTACTTATCACTGGTTAGTTTTATAGTTCCATGTGTTGTGTTACTAGTATTAGTTTCCTTTCCTTTCACTTTGTAGAACTTCCTTTAGCACTTATTATGAGACAGACCTGGTGGTAATGAACCCCCTTAGCTTTTGTCTTGGAAAGCCTTCATTTCTGAAGGACACCTTTACCTTACAAAATTGTTCTTATTATTGTTGGAAGTTTTTGCCTTCCCTACTTTGAATATATCATCCCACTCTCTTTGGGACTGTAAGATTTCTGCTGAAAAGTTTGCTTATTGTCTTATGGGATTCCCATGTATGTGTAAAGAGTATCTTTTCTCTTTGAATCTTCAAAATTCTCTCTTTAGCCTTGATTTTTGATAGTTTGATACTCATGTGTCTTGATAAGGTCCTCTCTGGGTTCAATCATTTGGGACCTTTAACCTTCGTGTAATTAGATGTCTATATACCTGACTGGGATTTAGCTAAGTTGGTAGAGCACTGTGCTGCAGTCTCTGAGGTCCGGAGTTCAATTCCCAGCACTGCAAAAATGGGAGAAGGACCTGGCAATCCACTCCCAAGGCAATCCCGAAACAGTCAGCTATTGAAAACCCTATGAGGGTCACTATGAGTTGGATACCGACTCGACGGCACCTAACAACAACAACATACCTGAGCTACTCTTCCCTCCCCCTTCCCTCCCCTCCCTTCCTTTTTCTTTTTTCTCTCTCCCTTTCTCTCTCTCTCTCTCTCTCTCTCTCTCTCTCTCTCTCTCTCTCCTTTCTTCTTTCTTTCTTCCCTTTTTCTTTTTGGCAGTACTAGGGGATTGAACCCAGCGTGTCCCACCACTGAGCTCTACCCCCAGCCCCTTTCTTATTTATTATTTGAGACAGGGGCTCGCTAAGTTACACAGGCTGCTTCTTGCTTTGAACTCACAATCCTCTTGCCTCAGCCTCCCGAATTGCTGGGATTACTCACCTGCACCATGGTGCCTGGCTTCTGAGCTACTATTTTCAGCTGTGAATTCTTTTAATGAGCTTTTCTGCCCTTTGTCTCTCTCTTCTCCTCCTGGTATTACCATATTGCTCATGTAGATAGTCTCTGACATACTGTATTTTGACTTAGTATTTTTCAACTTTATAATGGTGCTGAAGTGATTAGCATTCAGTAGAAACTGTACTTTGCATTTTTAATCTTGGCCTTTTTTAATTGTGATCTTTCCCCAGGCTAATAGTATGCATAAGGTACATTAGTCATCTATAATAGGCTAATAAAAATAAATATTCTGAGCATTTTAAAGGTCAGCTAGGCTAAATTATGTTGCTGGATATGTTAGGTGTATTAAGTGTGTTTCAATCTATGATATTTTCAAACTGTGATAGATTTATTGGGATAGGATCCCACTGTAAGTTAAGGAACATCTGTATTAGTTCTCTTGATAGTGTCCCATAAATCTTATAGATATTATTCATTCCTTTTCATTCTTTTTTTTCTCTTCTGTATGGATAATTTGAAATGATTTTTCATTTAGTTCAAAGATTCTTTTTTCTGCTCTATTAAGTCTGTAGTTGACACTGTTTTGAATTTTTAACTTCATTCATTATATTCTTTAATTCAAAACTTTCTGCTTTGTAGTTTTTTATTTTATCTCAAGAATAAAACTTCCAGTATTTTTTATATTTTTTTCTGATTTCATTGTCTTATTTTTTGTGCCTCACTGAGCTTCCTTAAAACTCCATATTTTCTCTCATATGCAAAATCTTGATTTTTATATACATGTTGTTTTTGTTAGGTGCCGTCAAGTTGGCGTCCAACTCATAGCAACCATATGTACAATAGATGAAGCACTATTGTCAGTGCTTCTCTGCTATTCATAAGGTTTTCAATGGCAGATTGTTCTTGAGGGGAGTGGGTTGCCGGGTCCTTCTCCCATATACACATATATATGTATGTGTGTATATACATATGTGTATATATATGTGCATATATATAATTTGCCTTCGGCAATTAAAGATATTCAAGCAAAGGGGAACTGTTTGTGGGGAGGAAGGGCCTGGGGGAGGGGGTACATAAGAGGGAAATGGGGGTGTGTGAACATGACCAATATACAATGATATGCATGTATGGTAATGTCATAATTAAACACACTAATGTGTACACTGACTAAAAAATATTAATAAAAAATCTATTATTTCAAATTCATTGTGAGTTCATAAAACTCTGTTTCTTTGGGCTTGGTTCCCAGACAATTATCTCTTGGTGGCTTCATGTTTCCTTGATTCTTCGTGTTCCTTGTGATCTTGTATTGCTGTCTTTGTTTTTGAAGAATCAGTCTCTCTCTCCGGTCTTTAATGAGTCATTTTGACAGAGGAATATCTGCATCAGTCAACCTGACCAGGGTTTTTGAGGCTGTCTTCAAACTTTTGTCTGGATGTGTCTGACCCGCAATTCTTTTTCCTTCTTGGAGGAAAGTCTTAAGGTTTTACACCTTCTCCTCTCTGACACTGTGCCATGCTCAGCATATGTCAGTGCTTCTCCTTTCAATGGCTGTTTCAGGTATGGGCTGCCAGGTCCTGCTCCCATTTTGGGGGATGCTGGGGATCGAACCCAGAGCCTCAGGGAGTGCAGAGCAGCACTACCAACTGAGCTAAACTCTAGCCCTTTCCCTAGGGAAGCATCCTGAACCTCTTATGTGTGTGTGCTCCCTTCCAGTCCTCCAGAGTCAGCCAGCTGACTGCATGTGCTTGAAAATTCTTTGTCGAGGCTCGCCCTTGCAGTCCATGGAGGTGTGTGCAGGTAGCCAGCCTCAGACAGAGGAAGGGGATGAGGTACGGAGAGCGCTGGGGGTGCCCGTGGCTACTTAGGGAATCTACAAGGATTCCAGGCTCTTCTTGAGCTTGTGAGAGAACTTTCTGAAGTTGGAAAGTAGTTAGTAGAAAGTCAAGCTCTGCGGGAGGGCTTTTTGTCTGTTTGATTCACCTCTAGATCCTTAGGGCTGGGATTTAGCTCAGTTGGTAGAGTGCTGGGCTGCAATCTCTGAAGTCCCAAGTTCAATTCCCAGCACCGCAAAAATGGGAGAAGGACCTGGCAATCCACTCCCAAGGCAATCCCGAAACAGTCAGCCATTGAAAACCCCATGACAGTCGCTATGAGTCGGATACCGACTCGATGGCCCCTAACAACAACAACTAGATCCTTAAGATCAGTCACTTAATGAATAGCAGTTGTATTTGACCATGAATGAATGAGTACCTGGGTCTTTTTAGTGATTTTCTACCAAGATCCTTCTGCTTTTTTTTACTTGGTATACCCTTTACATTTTATTCTATCAGAAAAATAATGCATGTTAATGGTAAAAAAAAAACAAAAAAAAAACAACAACAACAACAACAAAAAAAAAAAACATTGTAAAAACTCCCCAAATCACAAAGGACAAAAAATACTACTATGCTCCTAACTTTGAGAGGAAACCAATGTTAATTTTTGCTTTATTTCTCAGAGGAAATGTCTTCATCTATGCATAAGTATTTCTTACATGTGCTTGTTGTTCAATACAATTTTACATTCAACTTCTAAACTTCGTTAGGATCAATATTTATTTTCCATGAATAAAAAGTTTTACTTAAAGTTTTTAATATTTTGAAACTATTACATTGAATGTACCTACCCTCTTTTACTTTATTATTATTTTTTTGCAGGCTATTCATGTTTCCATTCTGTCATTTTAAATGATGTTGTGATAAACAGCTTAGGGACATCACTGTCTCTGTTTTTCAGATGATTTTCTTGAACTTGTTGTTGTTGTTGTTAGGTGCTGTCGAGTCGGTATCCGACTCATAGCGACCCTCACAGGGTTTTCAATGGCTGACTGTTTTTTTAGGATTGCCTTGGGAGTGGATTGCCTAGGCCCTTCTCCCATTTTTGCGGTGCTGGGAATTGAACTCGGGACCTCAGAGACTGCAGCGCAGTGCTCTACCAACTGAGCTAAATCCCAGCCATTTCTTGAACTAGTTTTTCTAAAGTAGAAAGTTCGTGGGCATTTTAAGCCTGGAATATTTTGTTAGCTTTTTTTTTTTTTTGTGGTACTGGGGGTTGATCCTGGGGCCTCATGCCTGCATGCTTTGCAAGTGCTGGACCACTGAGCTGCACCCCCAGCCCTTTTATTTATTTTTTTCTTACTTCCTGAGACAGGGTCTCGCTAAGTTACATAGACTTCCTCTGGTCTAGAACTTGCAATCCTCCTGGCTCCGCCTCCCAAGCCACTGGAATTACAGATGTGCGCCACCACGCCCAGCTATATTTTGTTAGCTTTAAGACTTTCCTTCAAGTGTCCTCGCAAGGGCTGAAGTTCAGCTGGAACGAACAGTTCCCCTTCAAGCTGTATTTAAAATCCGTGTTCTCTTTGCCTCAATACTTTTGAGACATTTCCCTGCCATTTTTTGGAGTGTGTTATAGAGTAGACACTTGATGTTGTAGAAGAAAACAGGCTGCGGACCGAGTATTATTTTCAATATTGGCTCAGTCACTTGTTGCTGAAAAGCCTTCGGCAAATTACTGTATTGTTAAGCCTCATTTTCTGCATTTATCAATGTTAGGAGCTCGGTAGTTGCCCATAATTATATTCACTTTATTGCAATGGTTAGATGTAGTTCATATAGCCCCTTACACACACAGAGAGAAATAGTACATATTGAATACATGGTGTGGAAATCACTGCTATTTTAAAGTACTAAGGATCAGAATTACGCCCAGTATTCACTAGGTACAGAAGCGAGACTTGAACCGCTATTCATCTGGATTTCAGTATCAAAAGAGCAGATAGCTTCGGTTTCATTGTTTAGGTAGGGATTACTCCTTTTCTGTTCACTTTGTTATGTTTTCTATGCCCGTTTCTCTCTGCAGGACTATGCTTTGTAGTTACAGATGACTCTCCAGGCTCTGGGTTTAAATCTTTGCGGTGCCTTTGGATATCTCAGCCTTTGCGTAGAGTTTGCTTTGGGGGATTTGTGAATGTATTTAATATATCTCCAGATCTCTCTGATAGCATGATTGTGTGTTTCAACTGCACTTCTGTGTGTTGGACAATTGGCTGCCACATTTGGATTTGTCAGTTGGCATCTGTGTGTGTTTCACTGAATATCTGCTGCTGGACCAGCTGCTACTTTGCTACCCCTACTACTGCTACCCCTACTACTACTACTACTACTACTACTACTACTACTACTACTGCTACTGCTGCCACTGCTGCTGCTGCTGCTGCTGCTGCGGCTACTGCTACTATGTAGCTGCTGCCTTCCTCCTCCCCCTTCTTCTCCTCCCTTCCTCCTCCTCCTCTTCTCTCCTCCTCCTCTCCTTTCTCCTCTTCCTCCTTCTCCTTCTCCTCTTCCTCTTCCTTCTCCTTTTCATCCCCCTCCTCCTCCTCTTCCTTCTCCTGCTGCTTCTTCTTTCTTTTACCTCTT
>VMDO01013421.1:0-58320 GCA_007922755.1 Pedetes capensis
CAGGAAATGAAAAAAAAACTATTGTTTTTTATTTCCTCCAGAACTGACAGGAAAAACCTTACATGTAAACTGAAAAATCACTATAAACATTTTACTTTATTCAAAATTGTACTAAAAATCATATCCGAAGTAATATTCATAAATGTAAATATTGGTATTTAAAGAAGAATGAACTGTTTTATAATATGCATTGTAATTTTATAACAAAAATGAATGATACTAATGCCTGAAGCTAAAGAAAAGATAGTTAATATAACTTTTTCTTTTTACAGGTTAAAAAAGTCTATTGTTCAGAAGCTACAAATAAAATGTAAAAATTATATACTTACCCAAGCTTCATACACTAAGCAATTGTATTTGTTTGTTTTGGGGGGTTGAATAAATTTAGGAAGCTTGATAAAGGACTCATGCAATTCAACATGAAGTATGCTAAGAGAGTGGCTTTCGTGTAGAACTGAAATTCTAATGATTTTTAACCATTCATGGGTAACCACAATTTTTGGTTTGCATGATGTGCATTTTAGTTTAGAATGTCATTAAGTCTAAAAAAGACACAGATAATACATGCAGTTTTAAAAATATTTCTTTGATTGAAAAGTTGATTTATTAACATTTTCAAAGCTATAATTGTGTTGTTAAAAATTTTCCCCCAAAGCATTTTTAAACTGTCAATAGTATGATTAAATCATTCTTAACGTATTTGAACTTCTCACTAGATATTTGATTTTTGTTTCTTTTAATATGCAAGTCCAAAATTGTTTTTTAAACTGTAGATTTCATTTATATTAAAAATAGCACACTTGATGCAGATTTAAAGAGCATGAATTACTTTAAATATATAACATTTCACTATTTTTTCTCCTCCATTGCAGCATTAAATTATTTGATAAGGGCAAGTCGCTAGAATAACTGAAAATATAAAAAATAAATTTAATTAAAATTAAAATTAGGAATTTTAATTATCGCATATTACCCAATTTTTCACTAATTTCAATGTGTTGATGAAAATGATATGCATTAATAACTGATAAGAGAATATGATGATAGTCCTGTTCTAAAGCATGCCTATCAGAGTTATTCTTTTTATATTTTCTTGAATATTATACAGTTTTTTCCATATGGCATAGTTATTATTGTTAATAACTATGAATTATTGTTAACTTTGAATAAACCTGTTCTATTGAAGTATGTATTTCAATTTTACTTAGTACTTGAGTAAAATAGAATTTAGGCAAACTACATAATTTGATATTCACAGATTAAAGACATTTAGAGTCTTTAACCAGTAATGTAAATGAGCAGAGGTGATCCAAAGACTTGTATGTAAGTGTATCAATTCAGTATTTTTATTGAGAAGGTTTATGTACATAGTGTAGTTTATCTGACTGAAAGCATTTCTGAGAAGGTAATATTAGACTTCTTTATATTGTCATTTGTAGGTAGACATGAAAATAATTATGCTTGATGAAGAAATATTGTATTCTGTAAGGTAGAAAGGAGCTTTTGCTATGTAGAAAGCATCTACTAAAGTCAGCCTTTTTAGGATGAATGTAGATATTGTATGATGGCTCTCAACAATAGTATAGAGCATGACTGGAGAATTTGGAAGCAGAATGGGAGAGTAGAGAAGGAGGAAATAATCTCAGCTGCTTCATTTGGCACCAGTTGCAATCACTTAGCAAGTAAGTATAGTATTTATCACAGATATTCTTTTTGTTGTAGGAAATTTATTTCACTATTGGATTTTCATGTGTGTTTCACTTTTTCTTGAATGCAAAGGAGTAGTTAAAAATCCATGATGGTCCATAGTCTTGATGAATTGACTTTGTCCCAATTCGATGAACTTTTTTGCCACTCATTTGTTACAACTTAAAAGACTGTAGGACTTAGAAAAGATAATTGCCTGGACTCTTTGTTTTGCACAATAATACTTCAATAGAACTATTTACTGAATATTATTCTAAGGGTGAAGCTCTTGTCAATTCTATGTCCTTTCTTTCATCATAAAAATAGTAGCTTTCACAACACTAGAAAATTTTTAAAAATAAAAACCTTACTATGAATTTGTTGACTGCATTTTAGAGCTGAAAGAGGTCTTGGAGATGACTTCTTCTCATCCCTGTATTTTCCCAGAGAAGGAACTGAGGTCAGAGAAATTAAACAATTTATCCAAATTGCATCACTACTTAAAACCAGTTAGAGGACTTTTATCTCAAGAAATTTCGGGGAAAAAAATGCTACCCTATAGTACCCTTATTAGATTTTTACTTATTAGTATTATCCTAAATCTCTGAAGATAGAACGAATCAAACATCACACAGATGTCCTCTTGAAAACAACGTGTCTTTACTTAGAAAAATCTGTGTGTGTATGGTACGTGTGTGTGTGTATATGGGTGTGCATTTTGTACCTCTGGGAATCAGTGGAATTATTGAATCTATTTTCTGTCACCTTATTTATAGCATTAAACATACATGACAAATATTCCTTGTTGTCCCATTATCTTGGAGGTTAATGGATTTTCTGCTAGGGATTTGCTTTTTATTATTGCACATAACTTTTTATCTGAAAAACTATAAGAAATAAGAGTTTAAAAAATGGGAAGGAAGTGTATGTCCAGGATGCCTCACAGCAGCCCATCAGAACTGTACTTCAGCTGCTCTGAGGATTTTGTTTAGGGAAAGGAAAAATTATCTCAGAGCAACGTGATAAAACTTCACTGTATATTGTGATTCCCCTGTTGTAACCATAGCTGATGCCAACACATGTTCTGCATAAGTAGAGAAACACAAATTGAACTCAAAATGCCCCGAGAGTATTGTCCTTTGTAACACCCTGGCGTCCCGTATGTGGCTGAATGAATAACAAATGACTGAGCTATTAAGATACTAAGCAAAAGTCATCTAGGCCCATAATATTGATGTAACAGCGTCGCAATGCTGTATTTGCTTTCATTAGTTTGTGCAGAATAAATCTTTCTGTTCTCAGAAAAGAAAAGCACATTGAGCTTGATCATAATTTACTTTAGGAAATTTTTTTAAAATCTAGTTGTAGTTTCTCCTAGTAGTTACACATGTTTAATATTATAGGCATATTTCCAACTATGTGATTATGCAACTTCCAGGTTGTTTGTTTGTTTGTTTTGTTTTGTTTTGTTTTGTTTTTTAAACAAGCTCCAGTTGTAGATGTTGGTATGGGTCTTTAAAGTTCGGTTCTTCATCATGAACTACCAAATTTACAACTGAAATAGGCTCTGTTCAACAGTTGAAGCTGTACAATTGATGGCTGTATACCTAGACTTCTTTCAGTATGATTGCAATGATATTTTTCAAACTTACTTGAGAAAGCATAAATTAATGGCACTCAGGTTTATAATACTAACATATATTAGTGTGTGTGTGCATGTATATATGTATGTGTGCATGTGCATATATATATATTTTTTTTTCCTTCCCCTTCAGAGCCTAGATCACAGGGAGTTTATCATTGTCATACCAAATGTGAACTATGGTCCAATGATGTGTTCATACACATGCACACATATGGTATATGGGTTGCATTCACAGAGAAATTGGAGAAAAATGTATCATATCACTCAGTTTTCATTCATACCTCATAAATATCCACATGATCAGGACCTAGTAAATTATAAATAAAGAATCGTCCATTTGCCTACATTATAATAGTTCATCTAACTTTTAACATAGTAGCCTTCTATAGCATGAATATTTCCTGTAAAATAGTATTTGAAATGCATTGATGTGACTAGACTTTAAAAGCCCCAAGATAGCTGCACCAATGCAGAGCTCAGACAGATGCGATATGACTACTCCACTATACGCATGTCATTTTATGTTTTTCCTGGTTACCCTTTATGTTAGGTCAAATCTCTTTGTTTTAGTATTATTTAGTTATTTCTTAGGTTCCAGGTTTACTTTTTAAAGTCACTTGATAAAGGGAAAATACCTTTTTCCTTCAAATTAACACATATGAAATAGAAAGGGGAAGGCACAGAAAGGCCAAGGGCTGCCTTTTGCAAGGGATGGGTTCTGGTTGAATGAGATCTGGGATGTGTGCCAAATTAATAGAAGAAAAAAAAATCCTGTTCTTCCTCTCTAATAGCCAAAATGTTCATTATTAAGAAAAGCATATGAACCACAGGATTTGATTTTAATAACACCAATGTCTTCATTAATTTTTGTGTTCCATTTAGCTTCATTACTGAGCAAACGCTGAGTTAGTGCAGTAGACATTGCTGTTGAGCTTTCCTTGCAAAAGCTGTCTTCCCTCTTTATCACCCATTCAGAGGTCATCATGTGTGTGGCATGTTTTAAAAACAGGCCTGTGACCCACAAATGTCTGTTTTCTCCCCTCTGGTCTGGGAGAACACTATAGGTTTGAGCATCTGGAAAGGGGCAGGGGAAATGGAACGGCAGATTTTTGCTGAGAACCGCAATTATTTTCCTTTCATTTTAACACTGTCATGTCAAGAAGGTCTCTCTGTCACCTGCAAGCGAGATGATATTTCCTCGATGGCCTCTGGGCCTCCTTCTAAATCAAGAGTGGTGATGGCCAACACTGCTTTGTATCTGCAGAACAAATAGTGACCTTTGTCCAGCACAAGTCCCTAAACAAACTTAATCTCTCTAACACTGTGACAGATGACATTTAGATGTCCTTGTTACCCTTAAAATGAGTTTTATTGACAATCAGAGAACAAAAAGAAGGCCTAGATAAAGCCCAATGTTTTATAGGCTTGCTAACAACATCTTAGAGCAGAGAGTCAGGAGAAAGCCTGAAGTTGCCCCCATTTTCTCCTGCTTTGCTATATCACCATGACAACAGATATAGAAATCACTTAGTGACTCCTAGAAAGAAAACACAGTGACACAGTACCCCTTGTATGGCGAATCAAGCTAAAGCCTTCATTCAAACGGCTATTCAGCTTGGGCATTCATGTAGAGGATAGGGTGGGTTTTACACAGGTAACTACAAGAGAAAGGCCAGCAAGCCCTCCAGCCAGTGCATATGGCAGAGTCTAATTAATGCATTCCTCAGTAGAATTTATCCATTTTAAATTTGTTTTCTTTTCCTCGAAGCATCATTCATGTAAAGGGCAACATTAATCAACACTGTGGAACTTAAAAGGGCATTAAAGAGTGATCTTTTTCCCTATGCAACAAGAATCTTTTCAAGGAGTTGCGTTCACTGCCGCAAATTCCAGACACATTCAGAGTTCTTGATCAGAAGGCAAATCTAGAGAGGCCTCTGCTGGCCAGTGTGTCTCTGCGCAGCTGTCCATGTGGCACTGCCCGGGAAGGCGAGCCTGGAGTGACTTGCAGCTTTTATTGGAAAGTTGCACGCAAGATAGATCCCTGTTGAACCCGGTGTGCAAAACATTGAATAATGGCATTCACACTTTCAAAGTTGTCATGTCTCACTGCTTTTGCCCAGGTGACACAAGGACCGTAAAGTTCTGATGTAGGAGCTGCTTGGCCCCTGAGATATTGTAAGATTATTTAACAAGGAAATAGGTAATTGCTTTTGTGTCTTCATACACGAGACTCCCATTTAAGATTTAAAACCATTTTAATGGGAAATTGTGTTTGTTAATATTGTGAGTTCAGACAGTGCATTCTGTCCACATA
This sequence comes from Pedetes capensis, assembly GCA_007922755.1. Classification (NCBI taxonomy): domain Eukaryota; kingdom Metazoa; phylum Chordata; class Mammalia; order Rodentia; family Pedetidae; genus Pedetes; species Pedetes capensis. The sequence goes on from VMDO01013421.1 coordinate 5,649, forward strand.
CATACCCATGTATTCCATATCTTCATCAAAAAAAAATGGGAAAAAATCTTTAGGTGAACCTAAATTCATAAGTTATTTTGATAAGTTGAAGCGCAAAACTTTATTGCCAACATATATTGGTATAGTGAAGAAATATGGGCCAATATAGTCCTCACAAGTGAGATTTAACATGAAAATGTCTTTGCAGGATGTTTTCCTCACACAAAGCTAAAAACAGCCTCACTGATCTTTAAAGTAACTTTGAGGGGGAGGGGAAGAAAGAAAGATTTTATTTTCCCGTCAGATTTTTTAAATCATTTAATATTTCCTAGAATGAGGATACTTTTCTCTTTCTGCACATGACATCGTGTTTCTTCATTTTGAAGAAATGATGGCACTCCACAAGTGACTTTGTTCAAATGTAGACTATCAGGGTGAGGTTACTGTGTATTAAGGTCGAGAGAGCCCTTTTTTCTTGCTTAACATTCATATTTTTATATTCGATATTATTTGAAATCGGATAGTATGAGGGTAGCACTTAATTACCTTTATTCTATTATATCTTTCAAAAATTCCATGAGCTATTTTTGTTGTTGTTGATGGATTGACAATAATTTTAAAATGGGATTTCTTGTCAACATATTTTCAGTAGGTTCGTTTCACATTTCAAATGGTTGCATGTTTATTTGAGATAAATTTTAGCCAAGTAATTCTTCTTAGGGTGGTTACCTTCTGGTCACACAGGTGATTCATGATCTTTCATGTAAATTCTGGTAGTTGTCTTGAGATCACTACCTTATAGTCCCAACAGTGACACCTACTGGTAGAAAGAGAATCAAATATAGTTTCCGTTTTCTTTCTGCTTATTGTTTTGGAAAATTGTTTCCAGGGATTCTATTGGTAGAAATGCAGTTCTGTACAATTATTTTCTCAGGCCTTTGAAACATAGAACCGCGAATTCCTAACACTTTATAAGTGAATGAAAAAATAATGTAGATGTTTGATTACTAAAAAGAAAAAAAAATTACTTTCAGGGAAGTGTTGTCTAAACGAACCAGAGTGGACATATAGGTAATTACAATCTTTTGAGTTCTTATATAGCCCAGAAAAATGAAAAGCCAAAATTTATCAGAAGTCTTTCTGAAAGTGCCATATCTCATAGTCAGAATTAGTAGTTGGATGGTAGAAACACTTAAGAAAAATGCTTAACATTTTTCATTTCCATAACGTTAAGTGTTTTATATTTAGGAAAGACCAAAGTTGATCCAGAAACAAGGAGAATATATATTGTCCCTAATAATCCAATTGTCAACAATCTTTGAAGTTTTAAGCTAATTTACCCAGAAATTCTCTTCTAGAATATGGATTTCTTTTTCCATATCACAAAACAAGGCCTTCATTTGAATGTGATCATTTCTCTGCTGTGCTAAAAGCACAGGATTTTTGGAACACTGGATACAATAAGAACACACCATACACCAGAGGAGATTCAACATTCAAAACAGTATTTGCAAAAACAGAGTTACAGCTATGAAAAAGAGTTGCAATCTTCATTTTTCCTTGAGGCTTTAGTGATGTTTCTTTTTCAATTATATTTGCTTTTAATTTATAATATTATTACTCTACACATCAGAAAATTTCCAGCTTGTCATAAAGCCTGGGTAGACTTTAATAAATTGCTTTAGATAATTACCTGAAGGCCCATATAACATGTATATTTTTTGACTGTCAAATCATTCAATTCTAAACTATAAAACATAGTATCAGTAATTTGGGGGTTTTACTATCACATGAAATAAAAGTGGCACAATAGAAATAAATCAATTTTGACCCAGGTTTAACTAGAGTGGGCATTTTGACACACAAAATTCCTGATATTTCTTTTAGAAAACTCTTTAATGGTACTCCAGATTATAAAGAAAATATGGCTATCTGTCCCCCAAAGTATTGTTTCGCCTTGGGGATTGTGATCAGGCATATAGTAAGCCAGGGAATCGTTGAATACCTCATGCATATCTATGGCTACTTTTTTGGTATTCCTGTATGGAAATATGTGGAAATGTTTCACAAATTATTGGGTAGACAGTTATATTGGTATCTTTGAAACCATCTTTGGCTCTGCTATGTGCTTTTGTTTGTACAACTTGAACACATGCTTTAAAATGTCATCCAGATTATAAGCATGCAAGGAATGAGGTATTACTTCAGTATCAGTTTCAGAAGAATCCTGCTATTATTTCATTAAATAGTTCATCGGCCAATTGGTAAAATCACAAGATTCCTCCCTTATATTTTTTTCCAAAAGATAATTTATGGGTTGATATTTCTAATCTGAGAAAAGGTCTTAAAAATTGTTCACGAGAATGAAGATAACAGACAAAGGGCTTTTAAAAATCACAAAGTGCAGTGTTTATGTAAAATCATCAGCCCAACATCCTGGCGCTTCAGTTGGGATCCAAGGCACTCAGGGTGTAAACAAGGACAAAATCAAAACAGCCACAATGGTTAGAAAAGTTTGGGACTTGGTTTGGTTTTGGTTTTGGTTTTGGTTTTGCTGAATACCTGAACTATCAATTCAGCTGGTCATTAACCATAACCACAAGAGAGGCTCCATGTCGCCTTCGGAGAGTTCATCCAGAGATTGCACAAGGGATTTGTACAGAATAAAGCTTCACAAAACCCAGGGGTTGTCAGAGGGAAATGGTAGCCAGGAGGACAGGGCAGGCCAAGCATCCCTTCCACAGTAAAGCCACATAAGACAGCCAGAGGCAGCTCTGCAGCTGCCAATGCAACTGCCTACCACGTCTGCCAAGGAACCAGAAGCTGCTTGTGGGAAAATACCACTTACCCTTAGCATCTGGGGTCCTGTGATTGTTATCCAAAGGGACAGAGTGGTAAGATATAGTGGGATAAACACCATCCCATTAAATACACACACACACACAGACTCTCTCTCTCTCTCCCTCTCCCTCTCCCCCCACCCTCTCTCTCTCCCTGTGTACACACACAGAAGCCATATATGGCCTTGAATTAGAAAGACTTTGTACTTGAATTTGTTTTTAAATGCAATTTATTCTTACTTATGTGTTCATATTTCCTAATGAGATCAGTTTTAGTAATTACCTGTCACCAACATCTTTGGTCTGTAAAAACCAGGATTTTAGTTGTATTTGTGGATATTTGCAGATGTGCAGATGTGTGTATCCATTAAGAACTTTGTATTTCTTATGAGTAGGTGCTTATAGCTCACTGATAGGATTATTTAAAAGATTACACTGATTGTGGACAAGCAAACTGAAAGGTGCTTTGGTATTGAACATTTTTTTTCTTTTTCTCTTTTGGTATTGTATCACTTTATATTTAAGAGATCAGGTTCCAAAACATATGTACTCAGAAAATAATTGGTAAATTCTTATTCAATATGCACAGTATTATATGCATAGTGTGATATGTTGTTATATAACTATAACATAAATATTACAAATACGATATTGCATGTGTCTTTAAATCTGCTAAAGTTCTACAGTATAATTTCCGCTTAAATCAGAATGCATGTTCTTGAAGTTTCCAGATGTGACAATGTGATTATACAGATTCATTCTAAGTTGAAATTTAGGGATGGAGGAGAGGGGGAAACTAAAGAACTTAAAGATTGGAGACACCTTGTGGTTAATGCAAAATCCTTAATCCATTCTTATGAGGAGAATCTGAAGATCCTCGTTATTGTAGAAAGCAAGTAATAGCTCTCTGTTTCTGCATATCCAGAAAAAGGACAAGGTGATCATTTTTCCTTTTAAATATTTTGCTCTAATACCAAGAACAAAAAGAATGCAGTTTTCAGTGTCAATAACACAATGTGCCCAAACAGAATGCTTTTCATAGTAAGATTAATGACAAGTTAATTTGGTTAAACATGTGAATGCAGAAATTTTAGAATAATTGTCCCACATATTTACACAGTGGATGTATTATTAAAACTTTTATTTTGGATGAATGCAATTAAAATTTTGTTTGCCTTTATGTGACTAAAAAATGTGTGATTGGAGGCCATAAATCCAGTTGCTAATTTATGCAAGTTGTTATATGATGTTTCTATAATGCATATGGGTTATTTTATGCTTGACATATAGGATAACATGGGCATAATTAGTTATAAACATATTCTACACATGTATAAGCTATATTACATGGGCATTTCATTATTTATTTGTATAAATACCAAAATAACTTTTGAATGCATGCCAGGAAGATAATGTTGTAGGGAGGTGAAATCTTATGAAAGAGCAAAACCACATAGCAAACAATTGATGTGTTTGGTTTATTGTTGTTTTGCATTATCACCCATATGAAAAGTACACTTGCTTTTGAGAGCCCTTTGATTAATAGATTGCTTATTCTGAGTTGCCAAGTAATCCTCAAAGCCATTCAAATTTAGTTCTCTATTTGCCGCATTTTTATGCAAACTAAAAAGTTATGAAGGAAAGTTCTTCTTTTATACTGCATATCTGTGTAGTGGGAGCAGAGTTTGTGAAATTAAAATGAGTCCCATTTATAGGACTGAGAAAGAAGACAAGGAAATCAACAGATTGTGAACATTTTTGTTTCATTTAACAATTTAAAATGCTCAACTGAAATATCAGATTCTTCCTCTAATTTCTATGAAGATAGAAAATGACCTCTAAATGGATGCAAAAGGTCAAAAAGATTTTATAAAAACTTTTTAATGCTATGTGTGTTTCATTTTTCATAAATGAAACTAAAAACCCCAGAAATGTGCATAAATTCAGACCTACTTTCTCTAGAGTATTTAAATCACTGTATTCTAAAACTAGAACCTGAACTGCAAATAGTTAGTCTTAGGACCAAATTATTTTTACAAGTTTGTTAGTTTGGTCATATGTTTTCCTTGAAGCTCTTGTTTATTTCCTTGTCTATTTGCTTTTTTTACCCTTACATGTCTTATCCCCAAGGTTTCTATTGAACATTGCAATTTTAATTCCTTTAGTGACTTTATACATGCCTTTAATCGTTAATAGTTTTCTAAAGTTTAGTTGGTTTATTAACTCACCAGTTTAATTAGCTGTTCTTTATGTGTCCAAGATGTAGTACTATATATAAAAGCATTTCACCCATATCTTCCTGTAAACTATTGAATTTGAACTTATAATTGCAGGTGTCAGAACTACTTAACCTTTTGTGATCTTAACATTTTACATGATGTGAAAGTAGATGGCATTTATGTATTAAAGCCAGCACAGTTTAAATCCTTTACTAAATACATAGCTATGATTTGCAGAGAAATTTTTTCCCTCTAAGATACCAGCTAAAGTTGCAGAGGACAAGTTAGCTTTACATTCCCTGTGTTCATCCTGTGTTCCATACAACTGTCCAAATTGTATTAGGATTTGCTTATAATGATGTTATATGATGTTCTCATTGTGATACCTGCATTCGTGGAGAACTTAATATTGATTTACTGTGTCTTTTGCCCATCTTTGAACAGCCTAGATAGCAATTACAGCTGTTGGTGGTATCTATTTTGTCTTTTCATAATTGTCATTTCTTGTTCTACTTAAGACTAAAATATGAAAATTGTATCACGTGCACATCAACAGTGCATTAGCCAAGTTATCAGCAATATCTGTGAAACACCATCATTTTAACCATGGCTCTTTACATTGCCTCTTCATTTTATTTATGAAAATTGCGTGCTACCATATAAACTTGAGCAAGAAATACATCTGAAGGTGGGCCTCCCTGACTCCAAGTCCTCATCAAGATCATTACTATCTTCCTGAGAAATCACTGGACCTGCTTGCCTCTGCCAAATGCTTTCTGCCCCTCTGCCTGGGATTTCTGACAAGCAGGAACTGCTTTGTTAGTTTTTAACTTGTACCTTGCAAGAGCACTCACAGCTTTTCAGCTTTCCCTCTACAATGCTCATTTCAGTCCACATTTTATACAGAAAACAGTATTTTATACTAAGGAAATCATTTTGTAAATTGTAGAACAGACTTGAAATGAGTTCTTCATAAACCAAAGTAGATCTGTCAGGTATAGATTTCTACTGTGAAGAGTTGTACTAAAATTCAAAACAGTCTTATTCTAAGATCAAATACTTATATGGGGAGGGATGCATGGGGTGGGGGGCGGGCGGGGATTGTGATATTACCTGGGCTCCTCTCATTACGAAATTTATCAAACAGAAGCTCTAAAAAGAATTTTTAAAATTGTGAGGAAAGAAGCCCTCTTTTGTCAACTAATTTATTTTTTTCCTGGTCAATTTATAGAAAAGCTACATTTGAAATAAGCGGTACCTTTTATGATTCTATCTTGCCTCAGAAAACCTTGAACTGCCCGGAAAGGATTTTTTGCATGTGAAAATAAATATTGTGTTTCAAAATGAAAGGGGAATAAATAGTTAAGCACCCCATCGGCACCCCCCTCCTGCGCGCGCGCGCGCGCGCACACACACAAACACACACACACACACACACACACACACACACACACACACAAATACAGACACTTTCCTGTCGGCAGACCAAATCCAGCTAGCTCCTGCAGGGCATTCCTGTTCAGAAGCACTATTGTTTTGTTTTACTAAATTTGTTTGGAGACTTCTGAAAAACGCCTATGTGCAAGGAAATGGGAAATGCATCTGCAATGTTGGGCAGAGGCCCCTCCTTGCTAGACCATGCAGGGCATTCGTGGGTGTTGTTATTGTTGTTGTTGCAATATAGCTAATAAAGGCTTTCTCTTACACAAGAGAATTTTGACAGGGTTGACTCCAGACAGCTTTCCAGCTGAGGTCTGGGGCCTTGCTGAACCTTCAAAATTTTCCCATTTGAGCTGCATCAAAGTGAAGGAAATTCAAGGATCACTAACGTCTCAGATGGTAGCACTTGCCCTAACAACGAAGGTTCAGGAATTCTTTGGAGCAGGCTGAGGTCATTTTTTTCTCCCCTTTTCTCCTAAGGCTTTTCTCTATTAATCAGAGCTCAGAGCTCAGATTGGTCTTCAACTTCCTCCCAATCCTTGCTAAGCCTGTCATTTCTAGCTATTATTTACTTTAATGGACTTTGGCTGATCCCTTATGAAGCTTTGGATCTGAGAATAATAAGGCTGGAGAGTAACGGCAGAGACATGGGTGTGGGTTTGCCTGCAGATTAACCGTGGCAGATGGGCTTTATTGCAGTTTCCTGTGGACTGAGTGTTGATTGAGAGGGCATAATGAGAGAGGTGGTGTGTAGACAATGGGCACAGCCACTTCACTGCACTTCGCGTCTAAACAAACCTATTTTCCTAAATCTTTGGGTTGTGAAATTTTAGGAAGTCAGAGCACAAGAACAAGTACAAAAACAACTGTAAATAACCATGAATGTTAATCCACTGCTAATTGGCCCCTTCTTTCAATATGAGTCCATTTTGCTCAGTTTTTAAAATTCTGGGTAAATTAATGGCAGAGATAGTTAAACAAAAATGTTCTTGCACTGGCTTGTTTGGGATGAGCTCGAGGGCAGCATATATTTTTTCTCTGCGTATTTTTTGTTTGCCTGTGTATTTTTGCTTGTTTGTTTGCTTGCTTTTTGTTAAATATATACTTTATTCAGTTATTATCACAGACAATAAATACTTAAGTTGTGGTTATTTTCTTATGTTTTGGGAGTGATGTCAGAGGTATTTTTCTGAGTTAATTATGTATCAAGTAAAGGATATTTTTAAATAGTATCAGAATAATTGTTTCATCCCTGTCGGAGTAAATCAAAGATTTGGTACCTTTATTTATTCCCTGCATTTAATGAAAGTATCTGCTCCATTGTAACCTGCAATTAAAAGGTTTGTGCTATGGTTACTATCCAAAAGTCTTTTACACATTCTTTTTTTTTTTTTTTTTTCAGTCCTGGGAGATTGAACTCAGGTTGCTCCACCCCTGAGCTGCACCCCTACATCTCCTTTTTTTATTTTTTATTTGAGACTGGGTCTCGTTAAATTGTACAACCTGCCTGTGGCTTCGAACTTGCCGTCCTCCTGCCTTGTCCTCTGGAGTCGTTGGGATTCCAGGTGTGCACCATAGCTCCTGGCTCTTTCCTCGTTTTTCAGATTTTACTTAGTTCCTTTCTTTCACCCATGGATTAAATGACCATTGATTCTTTTCTTCCTTTGGGGCTTCACCCCTCTGTCTTACTGCTTTCATCCTATAGCGCCTGGTCTCAGAGGGGTGTTTGGAAAAGGAACTGCCAAAACCTAGAGAAGACTCTAGGTCAAGTTTGTGTACAAGAGTTTAAATTTTTAGTGACAGTCCTCTCTCACAGCTGCCTGAAAGTTTCCACACAGAGCTGCACAAGCCAGCACTACCAATTATCCTCCTCCTTTGAAAACCATTATCAAGTTTTTCAAAACTTCTTTCATTTCACTGTTGTCATTCAGTGAAAAGGAAACTAACCACCATGTCAAGACAACTCAGCTGCCTAGCAACGCAGGGCCACATTTTAATTCTGACTTGCTTCTGGTCTTGACTAATAGAAAGTGACTATGTTAAGCCAGTCACCAGAGTTGTTTGTCACTTCTGAAATGCAAACAAAACTATATTGTTTTCCGAAGGATTGGGTGTGATTGATGTAGAGATTTACAGTAACATCATTCATTTTCCCTTGTGTTTTAGTAGGATTGATGTCATATCTTTTCATGCTTTATTAAATGCTTTAAAAGAGCTCAAAAACATGATGCTTTTTGTCCCTTAAGGAGTCTAAAGAGGGGTTTTTCTTTCCAGTGAACTAGGCTCCAACAACTTGTGAAGTTTAATGAATCTATTCAAGTAGTGTCAGCCACATCAATAAATAATTTAATAAGAAACCATCATCCATGAAGGAAGATGCAATTCAAACAATCAGAGAGAAACAGACCAGACCAAGGTCAACATGATGGGGTGGGGGGAGGAAAAAGGCTTTTTAAGTCTTAAGGGTTCACTTATCCAATTTTCCCACAGCTCTATATTCTTGCTTTTGAAAAGCTATAGGCTGCGACTAGTATAACTTTAAAAAAGTCTTTCCAGCCATATATATTGTGATGCCTGTAAAGGTAGTAAACGTACAGCATTTTTAAGTCCACCCAAATTCATAGAAAGTGGCTATTCACATTGAAAAAAAAATTAGCTGTGCTTAAAAGTAATTCTACTGCAATTGAATGAGAGCCAATTAATGCAGTAGAAATGAACTGATATTATAGTTTAAATGCTCTCTAAAATCAGTATTTCTAGTATTTCACATAAACATATAACAGATTCAATCCTAGGTACATTAGAATGTGACAATTTATGTGATTTGAATATCCATATTTGGAAAAAAGTAATGTTCTTCTTCAAAGTAAACTGAGATCTGTGTCTAAAAAACTACAAGCATTAATTATCTTCTTGTGAAATAATGTTTTAGGATGTAATACAATAACGTTATCTTAAAATGTTTATAAAAATCTGTGGCTCACAAAGGCCAGAACAACATAAAAAATTAAGCTAGATGTCAATGTCATGGAAATGTAGAAATGATTTTCCTTTCAATTCTGAAAGGGAATTTGGAATTAAGTGACTACCTTTTTTTTTATATAAAACCTTGCTCCTTTTCTGAAAGGAAATCCACTTATTAATTAGACAAATCAAAATATTTGCTTTTAAACTCTTTAAATCATAATAGATTTATGTTCCAAGATGAATAAAAAGTATTGTGAATGATGAGTAATTGAAGTTAAATAAGTTACTTATCTTGAAATTAAATAGAAATCTGAAAAGTTTTTATGAAATTTAAAAGGCTTTATTCATAAGCAAGATTTTGTCCAGCTGACCTATATCAATGCCAAATAAGAACTCAAAAGATACTAGTTGTAGTTGAAATAGGGATGTTTTAGGTTCCACTTAAGAAGAATATCTTTGAAATTATTCTGTTATGGTAGCACTGTGATGTGCTATTATACACCTACTTTTAGGCTTCAGATCTGGAACCAGGACCCATCTTCCCATTCTTTAAACATGGATCAAGTTACTGACCTTCCTAGAACTTCAGTTTTTCTTCATCTGTTGATGATAACATCCTCTTCATGGACTATTGGGGTGATGATAGTGTATGGGTTCATTGAGGGGCTCATTATTAAGTATGAATAGCAGCAATGGTAGAACATTTTGCCTAAAAGTCCAGATTCTGGAGTTACCTGTGTTGGTTTAAATTCTACTTACTACTTCTATGACTTTAAGCAGATGACTTGAATTTTTCTGATCATCAGAAACTTCATTTACATAAGGAAGCTAATTACAATACCTTTCTCTCAAGATAATCGAGGACAGTAGATAAAATATTGCATATTCAGCACTTAAAACTTGTCCCTAATGCTAAGTGCTTAATCAGCTCATTAGTTGTTCATGTTGTAAATCTGTCTGAGTTGATATTCTCTTTCCTCAGATATTAAAAATCAGTTCCTGCCATTTTCTGTGATAAATTATAAGTGAACACTTTGTTTCCAGATAGGTAAGGAGACTACTTAAATTAAAAAGGCGGTCCTATAACATAAGGAGTGGAAAATGAGTATAAACATTTTACCTGTTGACTATCCTATCTGCATTTGTCAATACTGTCTCCAAAATAGAGCCTGCGTCTTGTAGATCATTGGCCAAACTCATCCCACTCCAACTGTAAGTCAAAGATGCTTGGCCAACTGAGGCTAATTATTTTGTGTAGCCAATCATGATGAGGTATCAGTAATATCAGGACACAACAGTAGGCACCAGATCTGATCCTTCGATCATCAATCTTGTTTTTTCTCAGAATCTCCAGCAGAAGCACATATTTATGATTTGAGAGCAACATGTAGACATGTTTTGTTTGCAGATTTTTTATTCTTATTATTAAATTGGGCTAAAAATGTGAAACTTAGATTTTTTTCATTAAAATCCAGATTTCTAGATTCTCTTAAAAAAAATCAGAGGGCCTGCAAGAGTGAGCCTGCTGTAATAGAATTTAGTAGTAGCTAAATGAGTGGCCATAGTTTATTGTAATGAGATTGACTCTCCCTCCTTCCCCCTTGTCAATATTCTTTCATAGTACATCCATGTGAATCCACTGATTTAAAGGAGGTATCCAGTCCCCAAAGGCATATTAGATTTTTAGCACAAGAACTCAAATAAGAAGGCACAAAGAATCCATCAGCTGAATCTAACATTACATAAAGCACTCACCTTTGTACTTTGGAGTTTCATTCCTGTTCCCCCAGTATCTTGGTAAAATCTTTGATTTAACTATTCCTGAGAAGTATTAAAAACAACTCATCTGCACGCTTGAAAACAAAATATATTTTCCCTACTTCTGTATGTGGTTTCCCTCGTGGCTGGCTAGGGAGGAGATTTAAGTGTCAGGTGAGGAGCTGCAGGAAGGCTGTGAACAGCATAGGACATTGAGGTCCATCTTGAAAATTATGACAGCCTTCCTGGGATTGCATCCATGGCCACAGCACCCTTATGGTGATTTTGTTTGTTTGTTTTTCCTGCCAAAACACCAGACACTTGTGCCAGATATTCAGCAGTGACACCATGTGAAGTCTGACTAGTGGCTTTTAGAGGCTCCAACTGATGACTTACCTGGTTCAGATACACTTGGACACATGAAATCATCTGGTTGAGAATCCATGTTTGTGACTGTGGAACCATATATATTTCCTTTATAGATTTACTATCATTTTAGATGTTATAATATAATGAAGCCTGCAGCTGTAGCCCTGTGCCATCTGATCCCATCAGATCTCAGAAGCTAAGCAGGATCAGGCCTGGTTAGTACTTGGATGGGAGGCCGCCTGGGAACACCAGGTGCTGTAGGCTTGGGAGAAAGACCCAGCAAACCACTCCCAAAAATCAATCCGCCATTGAAAGCCCTATGAATAGCAGAGAAGCATGGTAATAATGTTTCACCTATTGTACGTAGGATTGTTATGAATTGGACACCACTTGACAGTACCTAACAACAACAGTATAATGAAAATGCTTATTCATAGTGCTTAAATAATTACATCAAACTTTCCCATCCATTCCTAAATACCTTGATTTGTAGCCACCTGATAATATTATTAGTTCTATCTTTGTTTTTTTAAAGGAGAAAAACGGGCAATTAAGTACGTTCAAGGTCCAGTTATTCTTCATATGAACACCATTATATCCCATTTTCAACAAAGTCAACTAAACTGGCCTGTTAATTAAGTGGGCTGGAGTTTGGCTCAGTTGGTAGAGTGCTGCATTACCCTCTCTGAGGACCCAGGTTCGATCCCCAGCACTGCAAAAATGGAAGAAGGATGTGGCAATCCCCTCCTGAAGCAATCCCGAAACAATTGGCCATGGAAAATCCTATGAGGGTTGCTATGAATCAGATCTAGCTTGACAGCACCTAAGAACAACATTAATTAAATAGCAAACAAACTGCACAAAGGAATAAGAGGAGAAGCAGAAATGTAAGTATGAACCTCTTATTACCATCTGTAAAGATGTACTTTTGATTGTTTTGTTCAAGGTAGAAATGAGCTGCTGAAGCCATGTTGGTGTGGTCAGTAGAGTCAAGTAGAATTTGGAGTGTTGCTAGGGGCCTCAGATTAGATTTATTTCTTCACCTTCCACCTGGGATGATGGCCTCTGCCTTACTTGCACAGGGTCCTAATAATCAAAGCAAATAATCTAGCTCACATTATGCAATGTGTCCAATGGCATGTTAGACATTTTTATCATATTTGAACCTGAATTCTCAAAACTTAAAAATATCCACAAGGTGTTAATAACATTTTCAATCAAAAATGAATTGTGTCTTAATGATCATTGGCTTGGTAGGCTTTATTTATAAGTATTCTTACCCAAATGTAACACTTCTTATTTAACAAGAAGTATGACATAAATGTTTACTTAAGGAAATCTCCTCATGTGAAAATAATACTAAATTTTTATAAGATGTCTAACTGCATAATATTTAATGATTTGTTCATTTCCTGTCACAAGAGGTTAAATTCAAAGAAACATTTGGTATCACTGAAATAAAAGAGTTTTAATATCATTTTCAAAGCACAGATACTTGGGGTTTTTTGATATGTATGTCTGTTGAGTTCTATTACCAAAATGTTCAATCACATTTGTCATGAGAGATACCAACACAAAAAGAATCTTGACACAGAAAACAATTTAAGAAAAAGTTTCAATATGTAGTAAATACTTTGAATATTTGAGCTTATATCTAGACCTAAATATATAATTCCTGTTGCCTGTTTTAGTAAATACAATTCTTTCAAATGCAACATAATGAGATCTGGTTAATTTCTCGATTTGATTGAAAACCAAAAGAACACATGAAAATTATTTGTAAATCAGATGATTATTCTAGGTGCCATGGTTTGAATCTAAAATGTCCCCCAAAAGTCATGTGTTTGAATGATTAGTCCCGGATGGTGGTGCTGTGTATGGTGGTTATGTAACTTTAAGAGGCAGATTCTAGTTTTGCAGAAGCGAGTCCACTGGAGCTGGCCTTTTGCGGGTATTACGTGGACCCCAGTTTCACTTGCTAGCTCTCTTCTCCTTATCTGCCATGATGTGAGATTGGCTGCCTCCCCATCTCTATGTACTCTGGTCTTCTAACTGTGAGCCCTCAATACATAATTCCTCCCATAAGTTTGTTTTGGTCACACTAATGAATGAAGTGACTAATACATTAGGTGTAGAATTTTTATGCGTAAATAGAGTTACATAAGTCCACACACTCTAGATTGAGAAGGAATCTGGAAGTCTTGTGGTCCAGCTTCTCAGATGATAGAGAGAGAGAGCATTCTAAATCATCTCACATCCCAGTGAATTGCTTTTTGCCTCCTTTTAATAAAAGGAAGCTCCCTTTTTTAAAAAAGGAAACATGTTTCACTGGACTGTTCCAATTCTATTTTGAAGTGAGCCAAAGTTGTCTGTTTCTGGCTTCCTCCATCTGTCTTCAAATCTGGTTATTTCATAAGACAGGTAGAACAAAAAGATTTGCAAAACCATTGATCATAGCTACAGTTATAAGCAGCCAGCATGGTATTTTATTCACAACACAAATTCAATAGCTACAAGTGAGCGTTAAGGCATGAATTGGATTCTTCTGTATGTAGAACTCATTTGTCCTACAGTAACATTAGTATTGTCATTCCCTGTATTGGATATCTGGAGAAGGACATGGCAATCCATTTCTGAAGCAATCCCAAAGCAATCAGCCATTGAAAACCTTATGAGGGTCGCTATGAGGTGGACCCAACTCAATGGCACCTAACAACAACAACATATTGAATATGCCATGCACTGCGAAAAACAACCTGAATACCTAGAAGTGCAACCAGAATGCTCCTTGGAAGCAAGAATGGCTTGACTGAATATTATGTATTTTGGACACGTTGTTAGGAGGGACTGGAGAAGGACATCATGTTTGGGAGAGATGCAGCTCAGTGAAAAAAAAGGAAGACTCTCAACTAGACGGATTGTCACAGTGCCTGCAACAATGGGCTTAAGCATAAAAAAGATCATGTGCATGGCACAGTGTTGGATAGTATTTCATTCTGTTGTACATTGCATCACTATAAGTGGGACCCAATTTGATGACACTTATCAATAACAAAGTCCCTGCCTTGATGACAGAACATTGTTAATGGACAGAGAGGGCAGAAATCACAAAGATATCAATTCCACATTCTACCTCTCTTCTGCCTTCTCTTCTCTTGGATTCATCATCTAGCCATACCTACTCATGCCCACCCACAGTTAGGCCCACATAGTTTTCCTTTGAGGGCAGCCCACACATGTGTTTAGTCCATTAGCAGTGGGAAAAGGTGGAAAGAGAGCAGTCAAAACCACAAATGCATTCTGTCTTTTCATTCCTTAAAGTGATACCCAGACACAGAGGTCATAGAAGGTGTCTGAACTCTCAGTAGCTCGGTCCAGGACTTGGTGAAGGTCGTCATGGCCCGATTCTGTGTGTTTTGTTTCTCTTATCTCTTTGTCAAGATGTTCTCAGGTCATTCTTTTAATGAACATTTCTAGAATGTCTACCAGAGGCCAAGCATTTCACCAAATACCGGAAATGAACACTGAGACATGGACTTCTCCCCAAAGTCTCTTACAATCGACTGAGAATATAAAAACCAAACTTTTCAGTTTTAAAAGCCTCAGATAGAGATCAGCACATTGGATTTTAAAAAGCAGCAGCAAATGGCCACCACAGATGAGGTTAAATGGGGGGTTCACAGGGTGATAGGTGCCTTAGCATCGCAACCTGAGGCTCTCAGGCAGAAGAGCACCTGCAAAGGTCTGCTGGTATTTATGAGCAGAGAGCATGCCGGGAGCATAGCAAGTGGTCTTCATGGCTGAAGCATAGAACGTGATTGAAAAACAGGGCAGTGCCGGGCGCGGTGGCGCACGCCTGTAATCCCAGCGGCTTGGGAGGCAGAGGCAGGAGGATCGCAAGTTTGAGACTAGAGGCAGTCTGCATAATTTAGTGAGACCCTGTCTCAAAAAGTAAAAAAAAAAAAAAATGGGCTGAGGGTGCAGCTCAGTGGTCCAGCACTTGCAGAGCATGCAGGCGCGAGGCCCTGGGTTCAACCTCCAGTACCGGAAAAACAAACAAACAACAACAACAAAAAAAAAAACAAAAAAACAGGGCAGTGATGATGGAAATCTGACTGGATTGGAAAGATAGTTTAGGATTATTAACCCGACATGATCACTTTCTTTAGCAACAAGATATTTTTACTCAGCCTGCTAATGAGCTTTTTAAGGAAATGTTGAATTACGCAAAGGGCCTGTTGAGTTTTCTCTCTATGAACATACTTTTGCCCACACAAATTTTTATTTATTTGTGAAGGGGACAATTCTCGAAGATTAGTTCGTTGGTATTATATTTTACACAAATTTTATGTACATAGATGAACTTTGTTGTGTTCTAAAACGATAACAAAAATGTTTATTTATCCTCCACAGGGAATTAGTAAAATGAATTTGTGATTGTCCAAACAATGAAATATTATGGAGTCAGTAATGAAAGAAGAATATTGAATTGTGTAAAATTAATATTCATCATATAGATTGTTAGAAGAATAAAAAGTAGATTTAAAAAATAAACAATGAGAGCTCAGTGTGCTGGTGCCTACCTGTAATCTTTGGGAAGCAGAAGCAAGAGGATATTAATTTTGAGGGCAGCCCAGGCCAGTTATGAGACCCTGTTTCAAAAACATTCTAAAAATAAATAAAAAGAAAAAGAACCAACAACACCCCATTAAAATATATATCAATATATAGAGGAAAATACTTTTAAATATAAAAGAGTGGGTTAGTATCTCAGGGTGGATGATAAAGATTTTGTTACATTTGGTGTATCTGTTTAATTTATTCCACAAGAAATATATATTACTTAACACTCAGGAGAAAAATGTTCTTCAGTTAGAACAAGAGCTAATTTCAAGCAGTTATTTTCAATTCAATCTTCATATATAGATAAAGTAGTAGAATAATGTCAAGGAGTTTCACAAAGGCCTTGGAACCAACACTCAGTGTGGCCATATCCATGATGATATGTTTCGCTCCATGGTACATCATAAGGACAATTCTGTTCTGAAGATGTTTTTGTACTTAGATAAATTCGCACTACAAAAAATAATAAAGAAAGGAAAGGAATTGGTTAGCTGGGTGCAGTGGCACTCATCTCTAATCCCAATGACTTGGAAGGCTGAGACAGAAGGATCCCAAGTTCAAGGCCAGAGGCAGCCTGTGCAAATTAGTAAGAACCTATCTCAAAAATAAATAAGTTTGGATTGGGTTTGCCATACAGTGATACAGCAGTTGAAAAGTATTTTTGAGGCCCTGGATTCAATGCACCAAGTATGAAAAAAGAAAGAGAGAGAGAGAAAGGGAAGGAGGAAGGGAGGAAGGAAGGAAGAAAAGAAAGGGAAAAGAGAGAGGGAGGGAGGCAAAGAAAAAAGAAAGGAAGAAAGAAAGAGAGAAGGGGAGGGAGGGAGGGAAGGATGGAATTAGTTGGAGTCCCTTAGAAATCTTCTACCACTTACTGCATACATAATATATAGTTTTAAGCACAACCTGTTATTCAGTAGTTCTTTCTATTTTGATAATCACACAAATAAGTAAATATATATGTTATGCATTTATCATCATTGTAATAACCTCAATTGTATAGGGTTCCTTTATATCATCCATATTTTTCTTGGAAGACCTGGCCCAATATTTTTCTACTTTATTTTACTTTATTTTGTTTAGATTGAAAATTTCCCAATTTCCACTTAGCAAATAAACAATAAATGACCAGAAATTTAACTACTTTAATTAAATAAGAGTAAAATTACATTCTATGTAGACTTTGAAGGCATACTAATTAAAACATTTCCCATTTTCAATAAACTTAAAAGCAAAATTACCTAAAATCCATTTTAAATGGAATCTTTTCACCTACTTTTGTAGCAGTTTTTGAAGTACAACAATTTAAAAGTCCTATGTTTTCTTACATTTTATTAGTGTCTTGGAAATGAGTATCAGTATTGGGTACAGCAGGGACTATTAAAATATTACTCCACTTTTGAGTAAGGAATGCTGTTTTCGGACATTTATCAAAAAGGCAGTCAATCATCATTGTATTTCTTTGTAAGCAAAAGCAGAAGCGATACGTACAGTTGGTACACGAGCAGCTTTATCTTCTTTACACATTCTGGCAGATTAATACCAGCTTAGCCCAAACATCCAAAGTTATGCTATTGGCAATGTAGCCATCTGTTTTTAATGAATATCTGGGGTCCATTTTTTCAGTTAAGCTTCTCTTATTGTGTGTGTGTGTTGCCTTTTCAGAGCTATCTGCATAATTGCTTAAAGATTTTACTGCAAAATTAATATCCTTGCTGTGAACAAGGGAACAGGGCAAAAGCCAGGTTGACAGAGCCTGAGAGGAGGTGAAAAGCAAATCCAATTTTTCCTTGTGCTATAGAAACCTCATCAGGACTAGCTTTATCTGGTAATCCACATTTAAACTTTAACCTGTAGGGGGCCTCTTTGTGTTACATAATGTAAGCATAAAAGGAAGCTGAATCACTAATCAGATTAATCATATTTTGTAAGACTCAAAAGCTTCATTAAAAGGACTTGGTATCCAAGTTACATGTTTTTGTTGTTGTTGTTGTTGTTGTTGTTGTTGTTACAGGTGGAATTTACCATTAAAAAGAAAAGAAAAGAAATTACATGGAAAGGCTCACATGTCTGCAACTTTTAATGAACCTATGAGCAAAGAGAACCAAAGTCCCATATGAAATTCCAATTCATCAAATTACAGCCATACAAAATCAACACATGTATTGTTTTGGTTTCTACGTATTTTAATATTATAAAACAATATTAAATAGAGGTTGTGATTGCTACTAAATTTTGTCATTTTCAGGGACAATCTTTTAATATATTTATAGTATATGTGTCTGTAAATTGCATATTGTATAAGTCACATATAAATATACATAATAGGCATATAAATGACCAGTTAATGATTTATTATTCTAAGCCATTTTTCAAAATCATTTTGTAAAGATTCTTGCTTTAATTATAAAGAAAAATACTAGCTGGAAAGAGTACTCCTCCTCAAGAATAAAATGAGAAATGTTGATCTTGCTAGGTCCAGGATTTTATAAAATGTGATGCCAGGAAATACATTCACAAATTTATTTTGTTTTTTGGAAAAGAAGGAAATATGTCACTAAACTAAATCTTTGCAAGCAAAGCAAATCTTTCAAAAAAAGAAGCAAATGAGTTTGTGGTTGACAGTAATTGTGGGGAAAATGCAATTGCATGGGTAATTTTATGCACGGCAAAATCTCCCCTTTGAAAACTTAGTCCTTACCCTTTAAATCAACAAATAGTTTCAGCATATGGTATGGAACACTAATGCTTCCTCACAAAACTGCTCCAATAATAATCTCCATGAAAAGGCATGCCAAGTAATAGCTATCCAAATTGTTTTACGCTAACCGTCTTGAAGGGTACCATATAATTCTGACATCTAATTAGGAGTATAAAGACATTACATTGGCACATTTTTCACAGCACAGTATATATCATACTAAGGGAAGACCAATTTATAAGATGATAAACCCACATCTGTAGAAGTCTGCTTCTGAAAATCAACTATACAAAATTGCTTATCAAAACGCATAGGTCTTTATAACCAGATGATTTCAGATGAGGAAACTCAACCAAATGAAATGGCAAAATGGTGTGCTAACAACAACAGAAACAAAGAAGAAACAGAAATATTATAGCAGTTTTCTTAGCTCGCTATGAAACTATCTAAAATACTTAAACTGTCAAACACTTTAAATTGTGTTGCATGAGATCCAAGTTGATAAACAAGTCTATAGTTTGAATATTAGAAATGACCATTCCTGAGAGAATCATTGATAAATTTGATGCATACTCTCTTGAAGTATAGATGCATTGCTCTGTTTAACAGTATCTCAATGGTCTAAATCAAGAATTTCTGCATTTATAGATATTTGTACTTATTTTTCATGATAAACTACCTCCAATATTTTTATAGTACCTATTGCCATTGAATTACCATTTTCAGTGAAGTACAGTGAGATGTCCTGTGATTTCAGGGACTCGGGGAGGTGGAGGCAGGAGAATCCTAAGTTTGAGGACAGAGGCAGTCTACTTAATTTAGCAAGACTCTATGTCAAAATTAAAAGTAGAAAATGGGTTGGGGTTGTAGCTCAGTGCTAAAGCACTTGTAAAGTATGTATGAGGGCTTGGGTTAATACCCCAGAACCATGAATGAATGAATGAATGAATGAATGGCATTTTCAGCCATTGAGACATAAGCTCTTTTGGATGGAGCTGAATTTTGGTGGTGTTTTTCTACTTTTACCTCAATGTATAAATGAAAAGTTCAAAATAGCCACTCTTAAAATATTACTATGTAAATGTTATTGTAGATTAAATGCCTTTACCTATGATTTTAAATTATAAAGATGTTCATTGCTATAACAAGTCTCATAAACATTTTATCCTATTAATTGTATAAACACTCTACACAAGTGTTTCAACTATCCACCATCAAAACAAAAACAACAAATAAAGTACACACATCATAAAAAAAAGAGTAGTAAATATTCACCCTTTTAAGGTACTAACATCAGAGATCTTTAGTGATTTTAACCTCTGATGAGTTTAAGCTCATGATGGACAATATATATGGTACTGATGACCTACCTATTCATCAGGGTATTGTGTATCTAGTTCTCCCAGAAGATAGATGACCTCTATGATTCTGTGTAGGTCATGCTAGGATTCTGGTTGCCAGTTCCTAATTTATAAAATGAGAGAAATAACCTTAGTTTACTGTAATTTGAAATTAGATGATTCTCCACAGCAAATGTAAGATATCTATGATTGCTCAAAGGAAACATCTTTCTCACACAAATATAAATATTCAGGGATTTTTAAGAGAGACACAGTCAGAAATATGATTGATATAATCTCCAGTTCACTCTCGAGTTATGTCATCAGTGATGTACAATGATACGCATGTATGGGAATGTGATAATGAAGCGCATTAAGTTGTACACTAATACTAATAAGTATACTAATTACTAGTAAAAATGATTTGATTGCAAAAGAAAAAAGAAAATTGGAAAGCTCATAAACCTAGTAGATGAAGACAATACAGGCAGAATTTTGAGTCATTTGCTTCTCTCAAGCACCAAGCTATTCTCAAATGGGCAATTTTTACCTAAACTAGACATATGTTTGATTTTTTTTTTCCTTCTCTTTCTGCCCTGAACAAATTGTGACAGTTTTACCTTGTCTCAGACTATCAATTCGGTCATAGAAACAGGAGGCATGAGATTCTGCTCCTGGTTTATTATAGTTCTTGGGCCTCCAGTATGCAAAACGTGGCTCAGGATTTAAAGAATGAACAGAAACACAAAAGCACTGAAGTTTTTAGAGTTTTCAGATTTCTTGATGCAAACCTCAAGGCCATCATTCATGTAAAATTATCCCTGACCCCCATCTCCAGTGGAGGGAATAGTCTATACAATACTTTCAGTAAATATTAAAAAAAAAAAAAAACCAGAACAATAAAAATCCATACATGGCAGCTTCCAAGGGGGGGAAAAATTCCCCATTGGAATAGAGAGCAGCTGTGGAGACATCTGTGGGCTGAGCAGAGCCCTAAAAGAACAAATTGCACATACATCTGTGGAGATAAAATAAGTGATGGATAAAATGAGAATTAAGAGCTCACATTCTGCAGATACAATTATAAATGTATAAGAACAAAATGAGGCTCATAAAACATCTCTTTTACTTCACCATCAACTGTCTATTGAACTGAGATGGATCCATAAAAGCAAAGTAAGGTCAGTTTGGAGGGGCACAAAATTGTTTGGTAATGTTCTTTTTTGCAGAGTAAACCTTCAGATATAGTGATCTTCACTCATTGAATACTGTGTATCTTCCTATGACCATCTGCACTGAGAAATTCCAGGGGTATCTGGCCTATCATGCATGTTCCGTTCCCCAATGCATTCAATCCTCAGTAACCTATCATATATTTGCAAGCTATCACATTGTAATTTGGTAAAATTTGAATAGACTTCAAATAAAATACAGTGAGGACATAAAGTGAGTCAAGTTTTATAGGATTATATAACCAACCACATGATCTTGATGCTATCAATTTCTACTTTCACCTCCCAAATAAAATATTCAGGTCCAGAGTAGCAAAGAGACTTGCTTCAAATCTCATGGACAGTGGCAGAACTTAGATGAGAGCCAAGAGAGTCTAGCTGTTAATTCTAAATTATTTACATTATACTCCCAATTACTTGTTTTGGAAATATTTTACACATTTTTAAAAATAGCATTATGTTTTGACATCATTTGAATGCTAATTAAATTATAAACATTTTGGGGTCAGGAAGTATGCACATATTAAGTATAATTATATTAAACCTCAACATTCTGATCATGTATTATGCTATTTAAATTATTCTAGGCCAGAGGAAAGGATAAAGATTAAATATTCATTTATTTTTAATACTGTTCAAAACCAGAAATCCAAAAAAGTCTCTTTCACATGAAAAAGACTGTTTTAACAAAATGGACAAAAATTTTTAATGATAATACAGGAATTACTTCTATTTTTTAACATTTAGAGTACTCTACTTAATGTCTATAGAATATAGCCATAATTATTAAATAAGAAGAGGCAAAATAACACTTATAGATCTTATGTTTTGTATTTGGAAAGCCCAAGGTAATCACCTGAATCAATCAATATAGGAAAAATAAATCAGTCACAAAAGTAGTCCATAATTAATAACTCTAATTATTTATATTTAGAACCTGTCCCAGAGGGGGAAAGAAAGCTCTCATTCAAAATAGCAAAGAAAAATATAATACCTAGTGAGAAAAATACTAACCTAAAGAGAGAAGATGAAAAGATTTACTAAGATAGCATATGAAGGTTCAAATGTAAGACTTACTATGATACTGAATTAGAGGATTTAGTAGCATAAACAAATGTATTTTCTCACAGTTAATCCATAAATGTATTATATTACTCAGTGAATCTAAGAGTATTGCAAAATGATTTATAAGTTAATTCAGAATGCACTAGAAAAATGTGAGTATTGCAAAAACAATTTTGGCAACATAATGAGAAAGTTTTGCTCTACAAAATATTAGCTTACATCCTAAAGATATAGTAATTAAAGCAGTTTGATATTCACACAAGCATCCATATGTAAGATACAAAAATCAGGTCACATCTAAGGATATGTATTAAGTATATGGTAAAGGAAGTATTGAACATACATTAAATATATGATAAATATCTCAGGTCAATGAGAAAAGGAATAGAATTCTTAGTAACAAGCACTGATACAACTTATAGTATATAATAAAATTAATTCATGATGAATTTAAAAATGAAATAAAAAATGAGCTCATAAAGGTGTTATGGTAAAATATCAGTTAAAAGTTACATAAACTTGTGTGAGGATGGCCAAGTCTACTACTTAGATGTAGAACTATAAAGGTAGAACCACTTATACCATTATCTCCGCAGCTGAGATCTTGAATTTAAGCTTTTCTCAATATACTGTTGTTGTCAGGTGCTATCAAGTCAGGTCCAAGTCATAGCGACCATGTATACCACAGACAAAATACTCCCCAACACTGTGCCATGCCCAGCACTATTGTCAGTGCTTCTCTGCTATTCATAGAGTTTTCAATGGCTTATTGTTTTGGGGGGGCTGGGATTTAGCTCAGTTTGTAGAGTGTTGCTCTGCAGTGTCTGAGGTCCCGAGTTCGATTCCCAGCACTGCAAAATGGGAGAAGGACCTGGCAATCCACTCCCAAGGCAATCCCGAAACAGTCAGCCATTGAAAACTCTATGAGTGTCGCTATGAGTTGGACCCGACTCAACGGCACCTAACAACAACAACATTGTTTTGGGAATGGACTGCCAGGTCCTTGTCCTGTTTGTTCAGTGCTTGGGATTGATCCTGGGGCCTCAGAGTGTAGAGCAGCACTCTACCAACTGAGCTAAACCCTAGCCCCAGAAATTATTGTTGTTTTGTTGTTAGGTGCCGTTGAGTTGTGTCCAACTCAGAGCAACCCTCATAGGGTTTTCAATGGCTGATTGTTTCAAGATTGCCTTGGGAGTGGATGGCCACATCCTTCTCCCCTTTTTGCGGTGCTGGGAATCAAACCTGGGATCTCAAACTGCAGAGCAGCACTCTATCAACTGAGCTAAATCCCAGCCACAAATTGTAGTAGCACCTATATTGAAAAAATAGTTGTTATCCCTTAGCTATACAATGCTGACTGCCAAGTTAGCCTTTAGAAAAAGGACCTCAATAATTCACTACTGGTGGGAAATGATTCTTATCACTAACACTAAACAGAAATCTCTGTGCATAATTATTTTTATTATCTGAGTGTGATAAATGTTCACCTCTTGCATATTTAAAATAAAACCTAAGTTTAGTGCACAAGATACCCATACAACAATTACTTTCTTGGGTGCAAGGCTTTTGACTTTCATCCATTCATTCATTCAACAAGTATTTGCTGAGCACTCAACCTTTGCCTTGCATTACTCTGGAATTTGAGAAAAGAGTGGTGATCAAGAAAATCAAGTTCCTTGATATCACAGACTTTGTATCATATTGAAAGAAGAAAGGTAACAAACCAATAACTGAAAAAAAAAATTACTAGATGATGAAAAATGTTAAAATATGATGATGTGAGTATTAAAATATGATGTGACTGGAGTACAGAGTGAGTGGTTAGGAAAAGTTTCTGGGTGTATGTGACATTCAAGCTGAGTTCTAAATGACAAGAAAGGGTCAAGGATGAGAAGACCTGAGATCTAAGGAGAAGAAACTACTAATGCCAAGGCCTCAAGTGAGTGTTCCAACAGCCAAGAGAAAAAGGGGGAGCAACATCAGCTGTGCTGAGTACCCCTAAGAACTTAGGAAAGACAAGAGAAGGAACTATTGGATTGGCAACATGAAAGACCTTTGAAGCATTTATTAGAATGGGCAGAGTGTGAAGAAATGGAGACCTTGACTATAAAGATTTTTTTCAACAAATTTTTATGTAAACACACAGAGGAGTCGGGGAGTTACTGGAGATTGATGTGGGCTCAGGCAAGGTTTTTTGTTTTTTTTTTAAGCAATAGTAGAAAATGTTTATCAATAGACATCAGTAGACTCATCCGCAGAAAGAAGAAAACAATGATGCAAAAGGAAGTCAGGAAAGTCAGAGCAAAGTCCTTAAGCAGGCAAGTGAGGAAATATCTGGAACCCATGTGGAGAAATTCATTCTTGGTGGGCATAGGCATGAACTATTCATCCAGAGCAATAGAAGGGTACAGAAGATTTGAGAAGAGTAGAAG
The DNA here is from genome assembly GCA_007922755.1 of Pedetes capensis. NCBI lineage: Eukaryota > Metazoa > Chordata > Mammalia > Rodentia > Pedetidae > Pedetes > Pedetes capensis. Next base: position 30,611 of record VMDO01013421.1, read on the forward strand.
ATAACTTGAAATGTTTGGTGGCTTTTGGTGATGCATCAGTGCTCAGTGTGCATATTTAATGTATTCGGTTGCATTTATTCAAACTTCATGAGACAAAAGGATGTGCTAAAAACAAGTGAGTCCTTTTGCAAAGAGCTTGAACTGTAGTTTATTGTGCTTATTATATATACATTTGCCATGTAAGCACTTAAGAAATATGTTATTGTTGTTAGGTGCCATCAAGTTGGTGTCCGACTTAGAGCGACCCTATATACAACAGGGGAAACACTATCCTTAGGGCTTCTCTGCTATTCATAGGGTTTTCAATGGCTGGTTGTTTTTTGGGAGTGGGTTGCGAGGTCCTTCTCCCAAGCCTACAGCACCTGGTGTTCCCAGGTGTTCTCTCATTCAAGTACTAACCAGGCCTGACCCTCCTTAACTTCTGAGATCTGACAGGATCAGATGCCACAGTGCTACAGCTGCAGGCCCATAAGAAATATAATCAATGAATATTAATGCACTTTGACAATGTAAGGGAAGTCCTTAATCACCTCAACAGGACGGACGAGTTGCTTCTTCATTGGTACAGACTTTTACCTTGGGCAACAAGGTAACATTTTCTATGCAACAACATTAATATCAGGCAATTATGCATTACCCCCACATGTCTGTCAGCTTGTCATGCTGTGGGGGCTTGTGTGTTGCTATGATGCTTCCAGACTAAGACAGACTAGGGAGAAGGATTTAGCAGCCCACCTCCAAAACAATTAGCCATTAAAAACCCTATGAATATCAGAGAAGAACTGTAAAATATAGTGCCAGAAAATGAGTCCTCCAGGCTGGATGATCAGAATGGAGTAAAGCACTGATGTGGCACTATTCAAAATGAGAAAAAACATAGTCGCTATAACAATGGGCTCCAAAACAAAAAGATCATGTGCATGGCACAGTGTTGTGCAGTGTTTTGTTCTGCTGTATTTAAGGTAACTATGAGTGGGACCTGACTGGACAGCAAGTAACAATTATGCACTCAGACACTGAGCTTGAATCACTTCACATGACACAATGAAAAGCACAATAAATTAATCATCACTCAGTGGTAGCCAATAATCTAGACAGAACTTTTGTTTCCTTTTTAGCTCCAAATTCCTTCAGGGAGAGTTTAGGAGGAGCCAGAAAGCATATGTAGAAATGGCTTTCTTTGCATAATCTGTAGATCCTATCTTTTCTAATATGAAGATAGTGATAATCATGTCAGTGTTCAGACCCATTGAGAAGCTGTAGAAATATTCTGGACACTTGTTTGCTCTAAGAGCATCTTTCTCATTTTCTTTTCACATCCCTTGGGTGGATATTTCTGCTTCTTCAGCTCCTTAGTTCTGAGTTTATCACTCTCATGTCCAGAAAAAGGTACTGTATATGATTGAAATACTCCAGTTGTTAATGAACTTGCAATAATGCTACTTTCAGAAGCACTCCATGTGTCCGGACTCAAGGTTAACAGCTATTATAGAGGAAATCCGATCTCATATTTAATCAGTTGTTGTTGTTGTTAGGTGCCATCAGGTTGGTATCTGACTCGTAGCGACCCTACATACAACAGACAAAACACTATTGTCAGTGCTTCTCTGCTGTTCATAGGGTTTTCAAAGGTGGATTGATGTTTGGGAGTGGGTTGCCTGGTCCATCTCCCAAGCCTACAGAACCTGGTGTTCCCAAGTAGTCTCCCATCCAAGTGCTAACCAGGTCTGACCCTGCTTAGCTTCTGAGATCTGCCGGGATCAGATGCCACAGGGCTACAGCGGCAGGCTATTAAGTCAGTCATCACATTCTAAGTAAGGACAGAAACTGTAGTTGGTAAGAGTTGGAACAGCCACTAGCCAACTTGGAGTTAGTATGAAAAGACCCATATTTTGTGTCTTTTGCTGAATTTTTAGCACATTATTTGAAGTACAACATGGCAAATCAGGGTTTACAGCATAGTCCTAAAACTGTATATAAATGAAATTACATCAAGGTAGGGCCTCAAAGACAAGAGGGAAAGCCCCAGTCCACCATTTACACCACAGTCTTCAGTTTTCTTTCTGCTTCTATGTCCCTTGGTACCTGTTTTGGGAAGAGATTGGAGAGATGTAGGTTGGGAAGTGGTTGGAAGTCTGGCTTGTAACTAGCCAGACTTCAGAAGGCCAAGAGTAGAAACAAAATTAATTTAATGGTATTAAGTCACAACCCAGCAGCCAGTTGGACCTGACACTAATGGTTCCAGTAAGCATAAAGGGAGGTTGGGACTCTGGCATCTTTTGAAAACAAGGTCATGGCAATCATAGCAATGTCTCACTTGAAACCTGAAGGAAGGCATAATAATTGCAAATGTCATAGTAATATTTAATCAAAACATTATAATTCCAGGAAAAAAGGAATCCCTATAAGAACCATGGTTTTGAAGAAATAGTTGCTAATACTTTTTTCCCCTGTAAACTAGAAGTCTGATGAGCCATTGGCTTTTTAGAGTCATAGAATCAGATTGGCTGCAAGGCTCATAGAAAAAGTTGCAACCCTGTACAGAGCGAGGTGCTTACTTTGAAGTGTGTAGTGAAGATTATTAGTGGCATTATTGGTAGCTTAATTAAGAAGCAAGATTTTCTCTCTCTTTCTCTCCTTCCCCTCCTTCCCGTCCCTGCCCTCCCTCCCTGCTGGGTACAACATCTTTGAGGCCCCAATGAGATCTCCCCAGAGCTCCAAACAATTTGGGCTTTCCAATCCAGAGTCAAACCCAAAGAGGGGTACCCTGTGAAGATGTGCCAGGGCCTCTGGGTTTCTATGCCCCCAGGAATCAAATGCCATTTGGTGATTGGAGCAAATTGAAATCCTGTGGAGGTGAGTTTTTGTTTTTGCGCTGCAACATTTGTTTCTGGGAGATCCTGAGGGTCAGACATGACATAACCTCGGCCTCTGTCCTAACCCGAGACGTTAGGATAAGATTTGATTTAAATATGCTTTGTGCATTGTTGTCTCAGTTTGTTATTTGGTGTCTGTCTGCTCTATGTTAAACCTGTGTGCTTGGCACTGTTTAGCTTTCAGGTTGTCCTTAACATCATGAGAACTTCATCATCAAAACCTTGACCCCTTTGTCTTATATGTTGTCTCACTTCAGATTTGCTTTTTCTCCAGACACAGAAGCTGAATTTAGAGTCCATTTTATGCTAAACTTAAAAACTTCACTCCATTCACAGTTTCTCTAAAATAATATTAAGTACATAAAGTTTAGACATGATTTATTCAATTTTATATTTTATGTGTCAAGAATTTCTCCACTTATCTTTTGTGTTTTTATCCTCCTTCTAATTGCCTTTTTTGCCTAACTACTGTAATGTATTTACCAGAGTCCTTTTTGTCCTGCCCCACCTAGGACCCAAAAGCTGTTACAGGATTTGCTGAGATGACTAAACCTTTATATACAACTACTACAGGAAAAACTAAGCCATTAGTTTAGACAGAGTTTCAAAAGGCCATGGTCCTAAACCCAGCCACGTTGCTCTCAGATGATGACCCTACCCAGCCGCATCATGATTGCTTGGAAATCATTTCAGCCCACCAGGGACATTGGCCTGATCTAAAGGATGTGCCTCTGTCAGATACAAAAGAAATTCTCTCTTTTTTTTTTTTGCAGTACTGGGGGTTGAACCCAGGGCCTCGCGCCTGCATGCTCTGCAAGTGCTGGACCACTGAGCTGCACCTCAGCCCATTTTTTTTTTACTTTTTGAGACAGGGTCTCGCTAAATTACGCAGACTGCCTCTGGTCTCGAACTTGCGATCCTCCCGCCTCCACCTCCCAAGCCGCTGGGATTACAGGCGTGCGCCACCACGCCCGGCCAAGAAATTTTCTTCATATGGGCCCAGACATTGGGACATGGGACTTCTGTTCAACATACAATTATGTTAGCTTATAATAATTCCATTTCTATAGTTTAGAGATTATTCTCATATTTTGTTAATTGTTCTCAATGCTTTGTTACTAACTATATTGATTCTACTTTGCCAAAAATTATTCTACTTTAACTATTGTACATCAACCCTCATATATAATGTTGCCAGTTAAATTGTAAAAACCATGATATGACTTATGATTTTACAAAAGTTAAATGAACTAATCTGACCAAAGAGATTTGTTACAACTCTTGTACATTATGGAGTTACTGTATTGTTCATCCTATTCTGTATTTTTATTTTCCCTACAGTCTTCAGACTCATATTCTCAACAGTCAAACAACTAAATATTCAATTGACAACTAAAAAATTATTAAACAAAAAAGGGAGAAATGCCACAGCCATTTCTAACCATATTGTCTGACAAGGTCTGGATATGGGGAAGAGGGGTTCAAGGAACTCATCTTCCAAGAAATGGATGGGGATGAAGAAAAGGAAAATGTGCTTTTTGCTTTCTAGGAATAGGATTACTGCTTCCAATTATTATGATTACTTTATGTTTAGGACTAATACTCATAACTAATATTGTATTAAACTCTAATGAAACAAATGCTGAAAGAATGACACGACTGAGGGAATTTGTAAATGAATTAGAAGTAATGACCTCCAATTGTAAAGGTTATGTGGACAATATTTTAGTTAAAGCTGACCAGCAACTTCTACCCTGGAACTCAAATGTTAAGTAATTTATGCTTCAGCTGCAGTAGGCTGAATTGTTAGCCCCTATTGAACTAACGTGGCCCCACCTATGATAGCTAAGGTTTACAGAGAAAATATAAAACAATCAAAAGAATACACAGGCCTATTCCCACAGTACAATAGCCTCTTTGACAATTTTAACACACAGAGGTGCTTATCTAAGGCAGACCTTGGTTCCCAGCTAGAGAAAAAAAGTAAAGGCTGCTGTTCTGGTCAGCCTGACCCTCCACTGCTATTATGACTGCCAGGTGTGTGTAAAACTGCACGTATTCTTACTACCTGCATGACCTAAGCCTAAAAAGACTGTATAAAAAAACTGAGCTATCTGAACAATAAACGGAACAGATTCACACTGCCTCCGAGCTGCTGTGTTTACTGTTACCCAATCGCTGACTCCTCAACCTGCCTTCAGGAAACCCTGGATCCTAGGCTGCATCTGGACTGCGGCACCTTCCCCCCTTCCCCCCCTTCCCTTCTTTTTCTCTCTTCTCTCCATGTAAGACATGGCCTAGAATACATGGTAAAATGTTTGGTGTCATTCATGTGGGAAGCTAAAATAGAAATTCAAAATATCAAAAACCAATCTTAGAAACTTTCTTTGGAAATGGAGCAGATTGAAATGACCTCTCACAACAGATTGTGTCAGAGGAAAAGAAAAAGAGGTCATTTCTATAAGGCAGCAAAATGATATGAAATGACAGGACCTGGTGCCTTAACAGTTTATGTGTATCATTGACAAACTGAAGCAGTGGAGGCATTTGGATAAATCAAGTGATTGGGAAGGAATAAATCAAATTAGCTTATATTAGTTTCAAAAACCAAAAACACAGGCTAAAGAAAAATGTATCAAAATGAAGACTCAATGAAACCAGAATTTTAAAACAAAATTTAGTATTTGTCTGTTACTCTTTCACAGTGAATGGTTTTTCCGTAAAAGCTTCTAAGCAGGATCTGTCAAAGTGTTCCCTGTATTAGTGATGTATGTAATGGTGTCTTCTTGGAAAAACATTAACCCTTACTGTCTCCTTTTGGAGCTTGAATTCTGGTCATAGGATCTCACATTAAGAGAAAAATCATTAAATGCATCGTGGTTCACACCAATGTTCTTGGGATTCCACTTACTTGCTCTTGTCCTTGGTGTAACATGCCATTTTTACTTGCATAAGAGCAGTGTTAAAGTTACATTCATCATTTATTACCAAAATCCGAAAAACTTAGGACAGTAGAAGCTTGAAACATCCTGTAGACTTTGAAATCTTAGAACTGAATAGAAACTGAAAATCTATTCCACCCAAAAGCCTGTGGAACAGAAATTGATCTCAGAGAAGTGGAAGGGGCTACCTAGTAGCCGTAGGAAGCAGTGTAAAGTGAAGAAAATTACAACAAAATGGACTGCAGTCAAATGCCCTGTTTTATCCAGTGACACATGTGAACGTCTTTTCATAAGAAGAGGATGTTGACTAAAGCAGCAACTTAATTCATCTTACCAATGTTGTCACTTAAATTGTTAGTAATAATGATGGCTGAAAGACATATGGACTTTCAGCTATAAATTCCTTAGTAATATCTGAATTTACAAAGATAGAAAATATTGAATTAATGAAATGTAGTCTCAAATTCTAAACAATTAAATCACATTGTCTGTTTTTTTTTCTCTTATACTTCTTCCCTTTTCCTTCTCTCCTCTCTTCTCCCTTTCTTCCTCTTTTTCCTTCCTTTCTTCCTTTTCTTCTCCCTTCCTCTTGGCGCTTTGGTGGTCTTAAAATTCCAACTGAGAGAAGGACATGGGAATCCATTCCCAAAGCAATCCCAAAACAGCCATTGAAAACCGTATGAAAGTCGCTGTGAGTCAGACCCAACTGGATGGCACCACCACCACCAACAACAACAACAACAATCCTACAAGTTCTCTGACACTCTTACATTTTAGCGGTAGAGCCCAATTTCCCAGTGGGACAGTGTTCTTCTGATGAATAGAATATTAGAGAACTTATTATGTATACATTCTGGCACCATATCATAAAAGCCACTGCAACTGCTTCCTTGTTCTAACTCTTGGGATATTTGCTCCAGGAGAAATTATCAGCAGGATTCTCAAGGAGCCATTTGTAGATAGTAGTTCCTCATGTTGTGAGGAACTGAAGCAGCTCACCTAGAGCCACATGAATGAGCTATCTTTGAAATGAGTATTCTGCCCTCCAGGCAAGCTATCAAATTATTATAAGCCCAGCCAACCACACCCTGGGAGTGAGACAGAGCCAGAACTAGCCAGTTAAACCACTTATGAGTTCTTAGCCTATAGAACCAACAAGATAGTAAATATGTGTTCCTGTAAGGCTCTGAGTTTGGAACAATTTATTAGGTAACAGATTTGTAGATCATTAAGTATAGGTATGCTACATTTATGACAGCATTCCTAAAATTAGTTAGGAAATTTTCTTTAATAAATGTAATTATACAAGTATCATATCTTTCCTATATATGTGATGGAGAATTCAAATAGATAAATATGAATAAGATACACTTATATTTGAAGTGGGCTGGGGTTTAGCTCAGTTGGTAGAATGCTGCACTGTGCCCTGTGAAGCCCTGGGTTCAATCCCCAGCACCACAAAAATGGGAGAAGGTAGCTCCCTCCTGAAACAATCTCCTGGAAAACAATCAGCCATTAAAAGCCCTATAAGGGTCATTATGAGTTGGACATCCCTCAACCATACCTAACAACAACAACAACAACAACAACATCTGAAGTATCTCAGATACAAGTGCCGAGCATGGTTCAGTGTCAAGAGTGTTTTGTTCTGTTGTACATAGGGTCACTATGAGTCGGAACCAACTCAACAGCACTTAACAACAACAACATTTGAAGTATCCCAGATAAAAGTTGTTCATCTCGCAGTGCAGATCATTGAAGATTTTTGTTAAACGTTTAATTAAGCTTAAAATATCCTACAAGATATGTCCACAGTAAGAGACAAGGAACATAAACTCTGGAATCACTGTGCCTGGGTTGGAATCCAGGACCCAAAACACTGCAAAAATGTGAGGACATTGCAATCTACTTCTGAAGCAATCCCAAAGCAATCAGCCATTGAAAATTCAATGAGAGTTGCTATGAATCGGACCCTACTCCATGGCACCTAACAACAACTACAATAACCGTGAATAATCTCCTTAACTTCTACTTGTTACACTTTCTGCATCATTAAGATGGAGATAATAAGATATATTTGTTTCCTAGGCCTGTTGTAAGGTGTAAATTTTTAGAACATATGTGTATATGTGTATACACACACACACACACACACACACACATACATACATATAGATATATATATAATTACAATTGTAACCAAACCATGGAAATCACTGTATACGCTTCTATTATCATTTTTATTATGTTGTCATACTCAATGAAATCTCTTTCTGTCTTATTCTTTTTAAAATTATTATTTTTGGCAGGCTTTGGGATAGTCTATCACTCTGTCTTAGAAACATCTCTATTGCTTTTTATTTTTCCAAACAAAATCTTAATTTCCTGTTTAACCAGGTATGCCTTATCAGTTATCTTAACTTGTTTCTCTTCTCATTATAAGCTCTGAGCACCATCATTTTTTCTTAATTTTTCTTTTTCCAAACTCCATGCCTAACAGACCTCTTTTTGTGCAGTGATCTTATTCACAGAGTCTCTGCATGTTCTAGCTACCATCACACCGGGAAATAATCTATTCCCTCAGTCACTGCACACCAGCCACACTGATTTCTTTTCTATTCTCCAAATAGACCAAGCCTTTTAATGCATCACATCCAAGCCTTTGCATATACCAGGTGCCTATAAAATCCTTATTTCAACTTTCTGCATGGCTTGTTCTCATTTTTTTTAGTTTTATAAAAACCCTTCCTGATCACCTCCCATGACCTTTTGTTTATTTCTTATATAAGCCTCTTACACTCTAATTATATGTTATATTGTTTTATACATGAACATTTTTGACTGCTTACTGTGTGGCACGCCACATTTTACATACTTATATTATTAAAGAAAACAGGAAATGATCTCTGCCCTGGTGGAGTTTATTTTCTAGTTTTGATAGATAAACAGGAAACAAAAGACCTAATACCAGTAAATGTATAAATTGTATATTATGTTAATGGTGATAACTGCTATATGAAGAAGAAAAAGAGGAGAAGGAAGAGGATGAAAGAGGTTGGAAAGAAGGAGAAGATGGAGGAGGAGGTGGGTGGAGGGTAATAGAGTTATGAAGGGGCAGGAAACGGGGATAACAGTTGCAATATGAAATATGGTATTAGGGTGGGCCTCTTGGAGGTGGTAATAGTGTGCCTCTCAGATGGTGAGATTGGACCAAATTTTTGAAGACAGTGAGGCATTGGGTTACATGAATGTTTTGAAGGAAAACCATTGCGAACACGGGACAGGTATGAAAATGATTATATTATGGAATCATGGCTATTCAACAAGCTGCAAGAAGGCCAAGCTGATAAAAAATAATGGGTAAAGATGAAGTCAGAGAAAGAAGAGGTAAGGAGAAGAAATCTAGGTGGGATCTGTAGGACATTTTAAAGATATGATATTTTCCTTCCTTATGCTCTACCTTGTTTGTTATGCAAGTCTATTTGTTGATAACATTTAACATTTAATAAGCCCAATTTCTAAGCTCCTTTCCTTAATTCTGTCAGATACTCAGTATGAATATTAATGTTCCCATTAAGGATGTTTTTTAATGTCATGAAAGTTTCCTTTAACTTGGAATTTACTTTTTGTTTCTGCCGTATTTGTCCATAACATGTCTCTGTAATGGCAATTCCAATTTTCTTTGTCATTGATGCCCAGCCTCTCTATTAACCATTGTGTGCCCAGTTATTGTTTTTGTCTTTTGTCCCTTTGTGTTCTGGATAAGTTCTTAAGTTTACCTTCTACATCAGAATTTAGTGTTCCAAAGTGCCAGTTTTCTTTTTCCTTCCTAAATCTGATTTTGATATAGAGCTCATATTGTGGTAATGAATGATTTTTGTTGTTGTTGTTGCTAGGTGCCATCAAATTGGGCATGAGTCTTAAAATAGAACAAAACACTCTCAACAGCACAAAACATTCCCTGACACTGTGTGATGCCACATACTGTGTCAGTGCTTTTTTTTTTTGCTATTCATAGGGCATTCGGTGGCTGACTGTTTCAGGATTGGGCTGCCAGGTCTTTCTCTCACTTTTGTGTTGTTGGGAATCTAACCCAGGGCCTTGGAACATGCAGAGCAAGCCCTCTACCACCTGAGCTAAAGCCCAGCATTATTAGTCACCTTTGTTTCTTTATGACAGCCAACCATCTATTCATATCAATTGGCTATGTTAAAATCTCTTCCATCTCCCCTGAGAAATGATATTTTGGTTGAGAAAGCAGCATATCTGCTTTCTAAAGGTACCATTTCCCATAATATTCTCTCAACATATTTTCCTTTTCAATGTAAGAATAATTTCTATTTTATGTTGCTTAACAATTTCCTTGGATTTTTTTTTTTCTATCTTTGGACAAAAAAAACCATTCTATCCAAGCTTCATATCTAACAAAACCCTGCTCGAGTGAGTTCCCCTTATTACTTTTCAATGAAAAATTAAACATTATTAAGCATCTTCCTTATCAAAACTGCCAGGGTGGGTAAACAGGAGTGCCCATAACCATGTCCCTGATCCATAATCAAATTGGGAAGGAATTCAGTATAGGGATGAATCTAGAAAGCAATATGGGACCAAGAAAGGAAAGGAGGAAACAGGGCCCTGAGCCTCCATGGGTCAAGGTGTGTCTAGCCCACCTCAAGTTCTGACTTGCTATGGCACACCCAGTTTGAGTCCATGAGGTTGAGGCAAGATGGCTCCTGCCCACAGCAGTTGGGGTGTGCCCCTTCTCCAATTTCTTGCTTCCTTCTCAAATATTTTGCTGAGTCATAAGGTGCTGATTGGCTAATACAACACATCATGGAAATGTCACAGATTCTGATTGGCTAGCCTGAAATTCTTATAAGCAGGGTGCATGGGACTAAAGTTGAGTTCTGTGTTGCCTCACTGAAGGACTCCCAGAGTGGTTGTGTCTCTGTCGCACTCAACACCAGTGGGGTATGGGGTTCTAATCCTGAGCTAAGGAGCCCCACAATTCAAGTAGTCTAAGCATAGAAAGGTGACATCTACAATTCCAGCTCTGGATTTGGCAAACTTGCAGTACCATTTGTTCCTATGGTTTTCTTTCTGGCCCAGCTTTGTGCCCCTGGTATGATGGCATTGTAGTTTATTCCCTAGTGTATTCTACTTACCTACTAGAATGAGAAGAATCCTAAATTTCTCACCATTGTGGCTGAGAGCTTGTGGCTGTTATGAACCAGTAGTAAACAGAAATAATCTTTTGTAAAGTGTAGCTAGGGACTCTACTTTGACATCAGGCTCCCAAATTTAGGCTATTTGTTCAGAGAATATCTTGCTGATTTCCCAGAAGGGGACGTTGCTGTTAATCTTGAAGTTATCATTTTCTTCCGTCTCATACCGTGTACCTGTTTGCCCTGTAATGATTAGACAAAGCTGGACAGGAAAGTTGGGAGAAGGACCCGGCAACTCCCTCACAAAAATCAATCTACCATTGAAAACCCTATGAATAGCAGAGAAGCACTGACAATAGTGTTTCACCTGTTGTACATAGGGTAGCTGTGAGTCAGACACTGACTCCACGGCACCTACCAACCAACCAAGACAGGAAAGAGGCTTTGCTGCCAAAGTTTGTTTCAGACCGAAGAAGATGAGGAAGAAGTTCTGCCTTTGTACTTCTCTTTGAAAACACTCAGAATCCCCTAAGGAATACAAAACAGTTTCCTACTTGGACTTTGGTCTTTTCCACATCAACTGGTTCCTTTCCAAAAACCTATTTGTCCCTTTCATTCACTATGTCCTAAGTATCTAGAAAAATACCAAACACAAACTGGCCATGTGATAGGAAAAAAAATTAAGCTGCCATGGGAAATGAGTTATAACCCAACATTTGCATTAACTCCAGATCAGCTTCTGAATCACTAAATCTGACCTGAGGTCATAAGAAACATTGGTGCACTATTCTGTGCATATTTTAATGCCTACATGTCACCATGAGCTGAAAAGTGAGTCCATCAAACTCAAGCAGAAGTTAGGTTAAGGAATGGAGAGGTTGCTCAGTGGTAGAGCACTACCCTCACATGTATGAGGACCTGGGTTCAATTTTCAGCCTTCAATAAATGAATAAATGAATAAATAAATAAATAAACGATAAAAACTATAAAACTATAAAAAATAAAAACTTGGGTTGATATTCCAGCCAATAGACCCTGTAGACATAGCCTTAGCAATAGTTTCTCAAAATTTCACTGTTCATTCTTTACCCTTAAGAGGAAGAGAAGGAAGGAAGAAGTTCATTCTGAAAATGGGATTTCCATTAATAGTAAGAAGAAATTCATGGCCTATGTTAAATTTAACATAAATCAACTTAGAGGCATTGGAGGTCTCATGAAGTAATGAATCCAAGAGCTGGACGAAGATAGGGTTCCCAATACTCTCTAATTGCTTATTTTCACACAGCAACAAATTAATTAAATTTTGTATTTTTCTACACACTATTTGACAATAGTCAATTATTGATTCAGTTGAGATGTGAAGCAAATCATTTTGTCCATTCCTAATTGCATTATGCTTTTGTGCTTCATGATAGTTATTGTCAGCAGTAACAGACTTGTAAAGAAACTGTGTCTTATTTATTTTAATCGTGTGTCTACAGTTTGTATAGAATGATTATATAATTGATGTAGATTACAGCACTGATAGCTGTGCATCATTAATGTCATACCCTTTGTTACTGCCTTTAACACTGGGAGGCAGATACTGCTCTTTGCATCTCATTATAATGCATACCATTAAAAGTGAAAAGAAATGCTATATTTATCTTGATATATATTAAAAATAATGAAGAGAATAATTATCAAGCTTGCATTGTAATTTCATGGCACCACCATCAGTTACAAACTGCTCTATCTGCATCCTTTTAGTTCATAAATGCCTGAAAAAATCTTGTGACTGAAATACAGTCATTTAATTAATTTCTCTCTATTATCATGTTCAGTGCCATCCTTATAGTATAGGCTCAGTGTTAGAAAGTTCAAGTTTGGAAAAATGTGTAAGAATGTGAAAACTGGTCAGTTTATTTTTGTTTATCTGAATACTTAGTTTCTCAGCACTCATTGGTATGGGTTGTAAAACATCATATTTCTTTTGTTTTTTGGAGGGGAGGGTACTGGGGGTTAAACCCAAGATTTGCAAGCATGCTACTAGTGAGGTGCACTCCTAGCCCATTGTTTACTTTTTATTTTGAGACAGGCTCTAAGTTATCCAGGCTGCCTCTGGCCTTGAACTTGCCATCTTTTTGCCTCTACCTCCCAAGTCTTTGGGATGACAGGAGGGTGCCACCATGCCCAGCTAAAAATACCATAAGTTTCAAAATATTCATATTATAGTTAGTTAGGTGGTAGCCAGTGGTAAAGTTGACAGAATGATCTTGCATTTATTGCTTCTGAATGACAAAAGCTGTTTGGTTTTGATGATACTTATTTCAATACCATGTGATAAATTCTAAGGAGTAATGATGGAGTCGTGAGAATACCACCTTCTCCATTTCTCAGGCAGTTTTTTTTCATTACCCAGGTTCTTATTATTATATGAAACACAAGATTATCCTTCCTTTCTCTCTCCTCTATCAAAATAACCACATGCTGAGAGAGTTGATATTTGATTACTCATAAGTGAACATTCTACTAGATTTGGAAAGCACTCTGATAATACCGATAATGGTCTAAATAATTGCTAAACATAAAGTCCTCTAACCTCCAAAACAATGAAGGATCTTAAGATCTTCAGTTTTCCAATTTTCAATGCAACAGGGTTTTTGTATTATAGTCATATTCTCTTGACCAGGTAGTTAACTAAGAAGAGAATAAGTGTAAATAGTTGGGTAGAAAGAAGTATATGACATATTTAAGAATTTATATAAAGAAGATCCAGAAAATGATTTAAGATAACTAAAATCTATGGAAACGATGCTGAGTGTGAATAAGTAGTATACTATAATACTATTTTCTTCTTTTCTTTTTATTGTTTTGTATCTGGGAGCATTATTTAAGTCAAATTTACCTTATATTTATGTATTCTACTTCTATGTAATATAATTAATGTGATTTTTAAAACTTAATTTCCTAACTATCATCACTGAGATATTTGTATTTTATCTCTTGATTAAGCATTAGATGGAAGGTGTCTTGAGGAAGAGCCTATGTTTTAATCATCTTTGTATCTCTATCAACAAATACAACATACTTTGGAAGTCATTGGTGAATAGCTATTTCTCTTACAAGATGGAGGCAGTGGAACACACTAGTAATCCCTGCTACTTGGGAGGTTGAGGCAGAAGGATCATTAGTTCAAGGCCAGAGGAAGCCTGTGAAACTTAGTGACACCCTATATCAAAAAGATAAAAGACGAAAAAACTAAAAAGGGTTGGGAGTGCAGTTCAGTGGTAGAGCATGTACCCACCATGTGCGAGGCCCTAGGTTCAATCCCCAGTACTATACAAAAAAAAAAAAGTCTTCTTTCTTTTGTAAAAGAAAGGAAAAAATATTGAACTTAATTTTTTATTAACTACTTTTTATTTTCAGTGAATAGTACCATATTACAGCAGGTTTGTCTGTTTCCTATTATTGGACTATTTCTATTGCTGTTATTTCCTATGCTTTCTTGTATGGGAATCATTTTAAATCATTATAATAATTATAAATTGTACCTCATTCCTCTGAAATGCTGCATATTCTTTATTTTTATCTGTCTTAAGATCCTTAACTAATGCAGCTTTTTAAGGAAGAGATCACTATAAATCTTTCTGAAACTGAAAATTGAACAGGCAATTCTACACCAATGTTTTCTGGCAGGTTAATATACATTTTGAAATGATTTTGTTCTTAGTTGTTATATGATTCTTTCTAGGCACCCTTCATTATTGGGCACCTTCTGAAAGGGAGTGAAATATTTGAATACATTCACATATTCTTCAGTTGACTGGCTGAGGACAGGCCAATAGGTGCTGCATGTTTTGCACTCAATGGAAAGGAAGTGCAGCCAACAATAGGGCACAAGAGTCTTCAGATATTTTATCATCTACTTTTCTGCTTTCCTTACATTGCCATTGTAGGCATTTAATGGCATTTTAAGTTACTGAAGGACAAAGTCAGGAAAAGAGGAATCCAAGCCTACTGTTTGGAGATGAAAAAAAGGAAAAATAAAGAACAGAAACTATCTAGGTCACACATCTCAAAAAGTTTTAACAGAATAATGGCGGGAACAGAAATATGATTTGACATGGCCAGTTAACTGGTTAATACAAACTATGGGAAACTAAACGTGACTCAAGCGTTTCCATGAAAAAGTTGCTAGAGAGTATTTGGCAATATTGGGTGTGATACTGTTTCTGGGTTTAAAAGATATCTTAGTTTAAGAAGGGGCAACATCTATCCTTTTCACTTGCACTTTAAATACTAATCTATAAAAAACTGACAACACTTTCTCATTTATCAGGTATCATTCCTGTAGCCCCAGAGAGCAAACATTTCAAGAATTATTTTCAAGCATTGCCACTGAATGGTGCTCCTCAGGGTTTTAAAATGTGAAATACTTTATTTTCCCTTGAACATACTCACTTAAAAACTTAAATCCTCCAATATCAAATAGAATTAGGATGAATGATGTTTTTGTCTAATGCCACAACCCATATGACATTTTGTTCCTGAATAACTCCACATAGATATAATTTTTAGCAGGTCTGGAATAGTCTTCTTGACTTTTTTCTTAAAAAGAAGACCCAGCTCCTCTTTAATACAAAGGCATAAAGGAGATTAAATTGTAACTGGTATGGTGAAACCAGGAAATCAAGTGTTGAAGGGAGAGAATAAGATTTTATCATCAGCTTCATATAAAAACCTCAGACCAACTTCACATATGTAGCAAGACTTATTTGAGACTTGCATCGGTTACCAATTTGACCCAGTTTTCTCAGAATCTTTTCTGACATGGGATTCATTCTTTCAGCAAATATCTATTGAGTGAAAATTACTGGGAAGGCACTATAATAGACACTAGAAATAAAGCGATGAGTTAAAACCGACATAGCACCTGCTCTCAGGGAATTAGAGATCTAGTTGTGGAGAAAGATATGAAATTACCACAGACAACTGTGTATAATTACATATTGGACCAAGTGATTCGTATTAAAGGAACCTGATTCCATCAAGGTGTATATGAAGAAGTTCTATAATACATAGAAGTGCCTCATGAGGAAATAATGCTTAAGAAAAATGAGATGTAAAGGAGATATCTCAACTATAATATGATGAGGAAATGTCCTTTTCTTGTCATGTCTATTTGGAGTTCTAAATGCCCTCTGTACCTGGATGCCTATATCTTTCCTTAATTTAGTGAAATTTTATGCAATTTTACTGAGTAGTTTTTGTATGCCTTTAGTCTGAATTTTGGCTCGTTCATCTATACCAAAATTTCACATTTGGTTTATTAATTGTTTCCCAGAGATCTTGAATGTAAAGATCATATTTTTTTTTTCCTGTATTGATGTTGCAAGACCCATGAGTCTGGGTTTTATCAGTGAGCTACAGAGTGTCAGCAACAACCTTGATCCTTGTTTTTGGCATCTGAGAATTCGGATGTGATACAGAAATTACAGTAAAGCTCATAGGCAAAGTTTGTTATGAAAGATAGTTTGCTTTTAAGGGGTAATTACAGGAAAACTAAGGAACCTGGATAAATTTACATAAACTTGGAAAGTACTTAGAGAAACCTTGGTTCTTTGGGTGAATTGGCATACGGGTATTCCTCAGGGGAAGGACAAGCCAGAGAGCAGAAGAAAAGTTAAAGAAGCTTTTTAGAGGAAAAGTGCATTGCATAGATAAAGATGGTGTCTCCAAGAGAAAAGAGGATGTTTATGCAGCCACCTGAGTGAAGGGGGAGGTGTGCACAGGGCTGCCCAGAAGGAGGAGGAGAGAAGAGAGTACTGCATGTTGTTTCCTCTAGTTGTGTCTGAATTAGGGCATGTACAGTGTGATGTCAACTCTGGGTGCCTAGCCTTGGACATCTAATGTGACATGAGCCTTGATCCCAGGAACTCAAGCTTTCCCTTGGGTAGCCACATGCTTAGTAATCTTTTGTGGTTTAGGGCATGTGAAGCCTAGGGCCTTTGCTTTATAAAATGGCTTTATGGGCTTATTAGGCATATTTCAAAAATATGGGCCAATAGACAGATGTCTTGAATGGTCTGCCTTTGTTCACATACAGGCAAATATTGATTTTGGATTTGGGGTGGGGTCCATTAGATTAATGTCCTTCTAATGTGCTGGGAGGTCACCATGGCGTCACATGTCTTAGGTAAAAGCAGAAGCCATGTTTGGTGGGTTGTTTGTTTGTTTGTTTGTTTGTTTTTTGTGGTATTGGGGATTGATCCCAGGCTTTGCACTAGGCAAGTTCCCTACCACTGAGCTACAACTCCAGACCTTTTTAAAATTTTTATTTTGAAGCAGAGTCACACTAAATTGCACAGGCTGCCTCTGACTTTGAACCTGTGATCCTCCTGTTTCAGCCTCCTGAGTTACTGGGATTACAAGTGTGTGCAACTATGTCTAGCTTAGCATTATTAATTCCCTTTTCCATCTTAATGGCCTGTTAATACCTTAACCAGTTACCTAACATTACTATCTGAGGTAATAATTCAACCTTGTATTCAAGCCCTCCTGGTATTCTTTCTTGTGCTTGATGTCACCTCTTGGTGAAGATTTCCACTGAGTTTCTTATTTGTTTTATTGAACTGTTCATTTCCAACATTTCCATTTGTGTTTTTTTTAGAATCTTTATCTCCTGGCTGAATTCTTTGTCCATATCCTGTATTCTCTTCCTTACTTCACTTAGTTGTTTATTTGTATCCTCTGTGAGGATAAATTTAGACTTGAATTCTTTATCTGACATTGCATCCACTTTGATATCTTTAGATTCAATTATTGAAAAGAACTTTTGGAGGGCATCTTGACTTGCTTTTTTATATTTTTCTGTTTCTCTGTTGCAAAGTGCACATGTGTTAGGATGGATAGTTCTTCCACTTCTAAATGAGGGTCTTCTTAGTGAGCAGCCTTTTCTTCAGGCCTCAGTCACCACTATAACTCAAGAGGGAGAAAGCAAACTTCAGTGACAATAACAATACAAAATCAAACCAGACATTGTTGTGTATTGTTAGGATCTGACTCATAGCAACCTGGTGTACCACAAAACCAAACACTCTCCTACACGGTGCCATGCCTGGGACTCTGTCGGTGCTTCTCTGCTATTCATAAGGTTTTTGATGGCTCTGTATTGTTTCAAGAGTGAGCTGCTACATCATTCTCCTATTAACTAGATGCATAAATATAATTAAAAAAATAAAAACATCAACTGTATTCCCAGTAATAAGAGAAGAGAATGGACAAAAGTAATTTGGGACAAATTAAGACATTATAAATTCATAAAACCAAAAGTAATACTGATAAGTTAGTTAAAAAAGAGTTTCAGAGAAAGGGAAAAAGAAGGAAGCAGCAAGATGAGAAAGAAAGGAAAAGAAAATGAGGAAAAGATACATGAGAAAATAAGGGGAGACAAAGGCAATCTAAAGCATACCATTAAAAGAAGGAAAGAAAAGGAAAAATTTCCTCCTTGTCAAGGAGATTGAAACGCTTCCAGCTTCTTTACCAGGCTTCTGGTTTTGGAGTTTGCTGGGTAGGTGGCTTGGGGCAGTGTGTAGTGTTTTTTTTGTTTTTCCTCCATTCTAGTCAGGCAGGTCAAACCAGATGGGGTAACTCAGACCCACCTCACCTTGCCCCACTGGCATTGGAGCCAAAGAGCTGAGCTCTGTGTGCAGATGCTGGCAATGGTAGGAGCTGTCTGTGAGCCCTTTTCATTGGGTGGGCTTGTGGACTGCTCCAGTGGGTGACCTCTTCCTCCCCAGGTGGTCGGTCTCTCAATGATCCCTTGGGGGGTGGGGGGAGTGCCCAAGCAGTGACAATCCCTTCTATCTGTGTCTCTGAGCCTCTGTGTGTGGAGAAGGTGAGCAAGCGACAACGTTGTGTGCTGGGGGATAGGGAGTGGGGTGAGCCAGGCACTGAGTGACGGCAACAGCCCTGGCCACACCTACTGGCATCTATGCCAGCCTCTGTGGGAATCCACACACAGCTGGACTCCCTCCTCTTCTCAGAGGTCTGACCTCTGCTTTTGAATGGAAATGACTTCTCATTTCCTTTGTAATGCATATGGTGGGTCCATGAAATTGTGTCCAGATTGCAGTTAGTTCTTTGGGCCCTTGCTGGTTCTTGGGGTGGTTGTATACTGAGCGAGTGAAGAGGCAAGACTTTTGGGACTTGGCAATATAAATATCCACCTAGCAGTCAGGTCAGAAGGTAGGAGGACCCCACTTAAAATGCCTCTTGGTTGGGGCACTGTGACTAAGCTAGAAAGTGCAGGAGACCCCTTCTCCAGGGACAGATCATTGCATGGACCACAGATGTCCTGTCTTAGACTATACGTTTGCAAGGTGCTGGATTCTGTGCTTGTGGAGCTCCTTGAGACTTTCCTTCTCTTTTTTCCTTATAGCAGTATTGAGGGCATGTTCTCCTTTCCCTCCCATGCCCACCACATGCTGGATGTTACGAATGCCTGTTACTCTTACAATGGGAAAATCCAATACTTCTAGGTATCACCTGGTTACCATCTACTGTTGCATTCCAGTGCCTTTCCCTGAATCCCACCTCTCCTTGCACCCATGCACCTGGACTTTTTTCTTTTTTCTTTTTTTTATCCAATCTCATGGAAAGTGCCAGGTGTCTCTTATTCATCATCTTTATAACTCCCCACAATCATCTTTTAATGAAATACTGTACATTTACCAATGGGGAAAAAACAGAGTAAGAGAGCTTAATTAGGCCGCTCAAGATGATTTTGGAGACCTTTCTTTTTATTTATCCCTCTAGAATTCTTAACAAAGGATGAATCGATTCTAGAACAGAATTCTGCTGTTAGTTTGCTCAGGATCAGCCACATTTGAAAACATTGTGGTGAGGGCCACATGCAGTGGCTCACTCCTATAATTCCAGCAACTTGGGAGATGGAGGCACGAGGATCTCAGGTTTGAGTCCAAACATATCTTTGCATAATTTAGCAAAACCCTTTCTCAGAATTAAAAATAGAAAATGGGCTGGGGTTGCCAGCCAAGGGTAAAACACTTGCAATGTATGTGTGAGGCCCTGGGTTCAACCCCCAAGTATGTATATGTGTGTATATATGTGTATACACACACACACACACATATACATACACACACAATGATGAGGTAAGGGTGTGTGTGTTTGTCGGGGGGCAGTGGAATAGAGTAGAATAAAAAGTAAGGTTTTTAAAGATGCTGGGTTCTGGATCTTAACCAGCTTAATCTTACCCTCTACCATCCCTTAATCTGTTGTAAAATCACATGGAATAGATAAACAGCAATGAACTTGTAAGTTTGCAAATGATATCTGCAAAGAGCCCATGTGTTAAGAAACACTTACATTTATTTAGTTTTATTGTCACTCACTCTTTGAAGACTGGCTTAATAATTTAATTTTTTTTTTTAGTGCAGGAATGTTCTTCATATTCTTAAAATCTTTAACTTTTTAGTGCAGGAACTCTCTTCATCTTTCTTTAGAAACTATCTTTAAAAAAATGCCCAACTGTACAAAAAGAACTCATCTGGTTGAAAGAGGACAGCAGGGCCAGCGCCTAGCTATTTATTCTTCCTTTTCTTTTCTCCTTGTCCTGGAACACCCTCACAGAATTTCCAAGGAAAAAAAAGGAAGGAAACCTTCTTATCGATTGAAAGTTATATAAATAAGCACTTTCTGTTAACTTCAAAAGGAATATGTCAGTCCCACCAACAACTTTTAATAAATCTTTAAATCTGAGAGGCTGAAGGAATGATGTAGTTGAAAATTATAAAACACACATGCGCACACACCCAGACTCATCAGAATAGCTAGAGTTGTAAAGCATGATAGTAGCAGATAATGGCACGATGATAGTAGCAGATAGTGGCTCGACAAAGTTTCACATATTGGTTCTTAGAACTTAATTTGATACAACCACAAAAGTTAAGCGCCTGCCTGTCCTATAACCCTGCAATTCCACTCATAGATATATACTCAACAGAAATCAGTGACTACATGCTTATGTACACCCAAAGCCATGGGAAGCTGGGCACTGTGCCACATGTCTGTAATCCCGGTAACTCAGGGAGGTGAGGTAGGAGGATCACAGGTTTGAGGCCAGAGAGGCTGCCTACACAACTTAGTGAGATCCTGTCTCAAAATAAAAAATAAAAGAAGGGCTGTGGGAGCAGCTCAGTAGCAGAGCACTTGCCTAGGATGCAGGTGGCCATGGGTTCAACCTCCAGTACTAAAAAATAAAAAAATAAAAAAAAGAAAGAAAAGAGAAAAAGACATGGACAGAGATATTTATAGCAATACAGTAGCACTGGTTATCATCACCACAAATTGGAAATGACCCACAGAGCCATCATTTTTAAAAAGAATATAGAAGAAAAGACAATCTATTCATATATTAAAATAATCAGTAAAAAGTACTACAGGCAACATGAACACATCTTACAAGCATAATACTTAGCCAAAGAATCCAGATTTGAGTGTATGCAATATGACTACATTTCTATAAAGTTCCAAACACACAGAACTAGAAAAATGTCACCATGATAGCAGAGAAAGGAGATATCAGCTTTCATCCCCCCTCTCCAAAAACAGCAGCAGCAACAACAACAAAAACCCACCACAAATAGACAGCTATTCACAAACCAGAAGAGCCCAGGGAGAGCTCAAAGGCCTGTTAAGGAATCTGTTGCAACGTTGTGGAGAGAAAGAAAAAAAAGTTAGTGAAAAAAAAGCAGAGAATATTCACGTAGAAAGAATCGCTGGTGAGATGGGCATACTGAGCTTCCAGGAGAGAGCTAGCAACAAAGAAAACAGGGTGAGAATAAAGGTGCCTGTTTCTATTAGCCATGTAGCAAAACCACTGTGATTTCCAGCAGTCTGCTTCACAGAGGATACCAGCAGCTCTTGCCAGCGAGTGTAACAAATAGCCCTTTCCACTAGGGTACCCCAGAGAGGGAGACATGGCTGTACATCCCACCTAATTACATAAAGCAACTATTAATAGACATAAAGAAGAGAGAGAAACAGCAATTCAATAATAGTTGGGGACTTCAATATTCAACTTTCAACAATGGGCAGGTCATCCAGATAGAAAATCAATAAGGAAATGTTGGACTTGAACTATAATTACACTAAGTGAATCTCATAGACATAAAGAACATTCCATCCACAGTGACAGAACACACATTTTCTTTTTTTTTTTCTTCTTTTTAATTTGCATACAGTATAATGAGTTTCATTATGGGACTTTCATACAATTGATTCATGCACTTTGCACTTGTTCTTTTCCTCCTTACCCCCTATATTGCTCCCCTTCCCCCAGCCACCATTCCCCTCCCCACCCAGATAAGTCTCCTTGTATTTTCCAATCTGTTGTTGTTAGATGCCATCAAGTCAGGCCAGACTCATAACCACCCTATGTACAACAGAATGAAACACTTCCTGACACCGTACCATGCCAGGCACTTTGTCATGTCAGGGCTTCTCTGCTATTCAAAGAGTTTTCAGTGGCTGATTGTTTTTTGGGGAGTAGGTTGCCAGGTCCTTCTCCCAAACCTGCAGCACCTTGCATTCCCAGGCAGTCTCCCATCCAAGTAGTAACCAGGCCTGACCCTGCTCAGCTTCTGAGATGTGATGGGATCAGATGCCACAGTGGTATGGGTGCAGGAAAAAAAAAAAAGTCTGGGTTATTTTGCTTAAAATGATAATCTCAAGTTCCATCCATTTGGCCACAAATGACATCATTTCATTCTTTTGTTCTTTTGAATAATATTCCATTGTGTATAAATACCACACTTCAATCCAATCTTCTGTTGATAGACATCTAGGATGATTCAATACCCTTATAATTGTAAATAGTACTGCAATGACAATTGAAGTGCAGGTGTTCCTAGGGTACAATGACTTATCTTCCTTGCCAGCATTTGTTGTTGTTTGTTTTGTTGATGCTTGTTGTTGTTGTTAGGTGCCGTCAAGTCGGTATCTGACTCATAGCAACCCTCATAGGGTTTTCAATGGCTGACTGTTGCCTTGGAAGTGGATTGCCAGGCCCTTCTCCCATTTTTGAGGTACTGGGAATTGAACTCGGGACCTTAGAGACTGCAGCGCAGCGCTCTACCCACTGAGCTAAATCCCAGCCCTATTGTTGATGCTAGTCATTCTGAATTAGGTGAGAAGGAATTTCAGTGAACTTTTGTTTTGCATTCTGCATATATATATATATATATATATATATATATATATATATATGCCATTTGTATTTCTTCTTTTGAAAACTATGTGTTCAGTTCCATTGCCCACTTATTGATTGCATTATCTGGTCGTTTGGTGGTATGGCCAAGATATGGAATCTACCTAAGTGTCTTTCAAAACAGATGAATGGATAAGGAAAATATGGAGGGTAAGTGTGGTGAGGCTTGCCTGTATTTCCAGCAGTTGGGAAGTTGAGGCTAGATGATCACGAGTTTAAAGCCAGACTGGACTACATAGTGAAACACTCTCAGCTCAAAATGGATCAAAGATCTTGATGTAAGAAGACGTGAAACCTTGAAACTATTAGAGAAAAAGCATAGAAGAAAGACTTCAAGATATAGATATAGACAATGGCTTCCTAAAGGAGACTCAAATAATAATATTAAGAATTGGCATATGGAATTGAATTAAACTAAAAAGCTTCTGCATGGTAAAGGAAATAATCAACAGAGTGACAACTCAGCCTATGAAATGGGAGAAAGTCATTGCCAACTATTCACTCTACAGAATATTAATTTTCAGAACATGTAAAAACAAAAAATTAAACAGCATGAAAACAAATAATTTAATCAATAAATGGACATATGAACTGAACAGACACTTGTCAACAGAATAAACACAAATGGCTGATAATTGCATCAAAAAATGTTTAACATTTTTGACCATCAGGGAAATGCCAATCAAAACTACATTGAGACACACCATTAAAAACTTCCAGTTTAAGATGGCAGATTAAAGACAGTTTCCATGCAATGTGGTAAAACAAGAGAGTTAGAATAGGAAGGATTGGACTCTTTTCCAAAGAAAGGAGGTCTAGAAAAGCATAGACACCACAAAGGTGATTGTGATAGGGTCTCAGGTTACAGAAGAAAATGGAACAGTGAGAGGAAGGGAGCAGGACACATCTCCAGCTGTGGCTTCCCAAGGGGAGGGGAAAAAGAGCCCTCATTCAAAGAGATACACAAATCACAAATGAGGAACACAAGAAACATAAAAAAGCAAGGCAATGGATCCCCTCTAAAAGACCATGATTCTTTAACCACTGAATCCAAAGATCTTGAAATAGTAGAAATGTCACACAAAGAATTTAAAAGTCTCCTTGCAAAGATGATCAATGACTTCATGGATATAAGCAAGCAAATGAATGAGTGAAATCAATACCTGATCTAGATTAGAAAGTCACCAACATAAAAGACAAAGTCACCAAAATGGATGAGGAATTTAGCAAGGAAATTGAGATTTTCAAACAAATAAACAAAAATGTTGAAAATGAAGAATCTAATAAACCCAATTAAAAACACAGTGGAAACATCACCAATAGACTAAATGAAGCAGAAGATGGAATATCAGGGGTGGAAGACAAGGTTGAGGAAATACTACATTCAGGTATCAACATAGAAATAAAAGATAAGAACATGACCACAATTGTCAAGAACTTTGGGACATAATCAAGAGACTAAACCAAAAAATCCATGGGGTAGAAGAATGAGCTGAGATAAAAATTCAACACAGAGAAAATTTATTCAATGAAATTATACAGAAAATTTCTGAAATGTGTATGTGTGCCCATGTGTGTTGTGGGAAGCAAATATGGCTGTGTCTGCATGTATGTGGATGCATATATATGCGAGATTAGAAAATTTTATAAGGTACCTTGAATAATAGGAAAACAATAGCTAATATCTAGAATAAAAATTCAGGAAATGATGGTATAAGTAAGTTATTCAGAAATATGAGTGAAAGTCCAGAGAAAAACCACAAAAATGTTTGGAAGACATCACTAAGTGAAGTAGGGAATAAGTGGGACAAGGCAGTACCATTCTTCTTGATCATCCTTGAAAATCTATTCAAATTTTCAATTATATACATGCATTGTTTGGTAAAAAATTAAATTAAAGTGAAAAAACTAAAACAAAGTAAAACATTTAACTCAACCTCACTTCAAGCTATAGGTAGTAAGACCCACTCCTGGTAGCATCTAATGTATCTGACTCTGAGGCTGCTCCAAACCAAAAGCCTCTGAATCATGAGACTACATTGTTGGTCCCACCAAGAACAAATGATGCTTTTCTAATTCCAGCAGCTATACTTCACTAGGGAGAGAAAGAATCTAGTCCATTAATCTTTCATAGAAAGAGGCAAGGCAGTTAGTCAACCAAAAGGATTATTAAGGTCTGATAGAAAAAGGAAGGGGGCTGGGGTTTAGCTCAGTTGGTAGAGTGCTGCTCTGTAGTCTCTGAGGCCCTAGGTTCAATTCCTAGCACTGCAAAAATGGGAGAAGAACATGGCAATCCACACCCAAAGCAATCCTAAAACAATCAGCCATTGAAAACCTTATGAGAGTCTTTAAGAGTCACCCTCAACTCAACAGCATCTAACAACAACAGCAACAACAACGAAGTGGAAGGGTTGTCAGTCCTGAGTCTATACGCAAAGGAATATAAGTCAACATATGTTAGAAACACCTGCTCATCCATTCTTATAGCAATGCTTTTCACAGTAGCCAAGATATGGAATCAACCTTGGTGTCCATCAAGGGATGAGTGGATAGGGAAATTGTGGTATATAACACCATGGAGTTTTATTCAGCCATAAAGAAGGACAAAATTGTGGCTTTCACTGGAAAATGGGAAGAACTAGAGAGATCACCATTTTAAGAGAAATAAGCCAGACCCAGAAAGACAAACATCTCATGTTTGCTCTCATATGCAGATATTAAATTTCAAAATATACTATATGGGTCACGAAAATAGGAGGAACCCATATAGGGAAAGATAATCAACTGAAGAGAAGGGAGCTGGGATAAGAGAAAGGGTAATGAGAGAAAGGAAAGGGAATATCACATATTTTTCCCTTAAGGAAAAATCTGGATGGACAGATAGATAGATAGATAGATAGATAGATAGATAGATAGATTATTGTTCTTATTGTTAGGTGCCTTCCAGTCAGGTCCGACTCATAGTGACTCTATGTACAACAGATGAAACACTACCCAACACTGCTATGGCCAGAACAATCATCAGTGCTTCTCTGTTATTCATAGGGTTTTCAATGGCTGATTGATTTTTGGGAGTGGGTTGCTGGGCCCTTCTCCCAAGCCTATAGCACCTGGTATTCCCAGGCCGTCTCCCACCCAAGTACTAACCAGGCCCGACCCTGCTTAGCTTCTAAGATCTGATGAGATCAGACACCAGGGTACAATGGCTGCAAGCAAGATTATTGAGAAAAAAAGAGAAAAGAGGAAGGGTTGGGAGTTGGATCCTCAGCAGAAAAAAAAAAGTCAAATTTCCACCATAAGGACTCATGATAACCTTAATATATATCTTATTTAATTCATCCATAGAAATATTATTAGCTGATTTTTCAATTGCATATAATCTGGAAATTTTAAGTTATACATATGAATTTGCTTATAAATATATATCCAGTATAAAATGTTTTTGCAGAATTCTCTCAAAATGTTGTTAATCTAAGTGTTATGATTCAAGGAAAACATTTCCTTTATTATGTTAAATTTTGTATTTTAAAATCTAGTTCAGTATATATTGATTTTTGAGGTTGGAAATTACCAATAATAACTTAAATGCACTGAAATATTTTCTCTCCATACATTAGGTATCCAATAAATGCTTACATGTTTATTTTTAATCAAGAAGACTTCTTTAATAAAAATATTTTGGCTTAAACTTTTTGAGTTGATTGCACTATGGTAATAAAATCTCAACCTACTATTTTACCTATAATGTCAACCAGCTTTAATTTAGAACATGATGTAGTTCAATAGCTAATTGTTCTAAACCATCATAATCAACTTCTGTATTTTTGGTATTTTCATGAAAGAAGAAGTTCTTTGGGTTGTCATTAAAATTAAATAGAGTGTTTGTGTCTTATTACCACACCTGGTGACAATATCATTTAAAGCTAGTCATACAAATCTGAAAATAAAGAAATTTCATCAGTGTTTCCCTCTTACAGAGGCATACGAACAGAAAAACAAAGTGGGATGTAAGAAGAGTGGCCATCACTGTTTTTCATGCTCAAATTTTATGAGACCTTTCTTGAAGGTTAGTTGTAAATTTTGAGTTTCAATCTTATTTTTGTGTACTGGATTCAAGAATAAAACCACTCAAAATTTTCAAGAAAACAGTCCTTTGAGAAGTTTGTACAAAAGCTCTAAAGTGGTAGGAAGCATTATGTGAAGATTTTTGACTTGTCCAAAACATTTTCTTCTTCATTTTGAAGAAAATTCAATTATCTTACTTTAAAGTTACTTTTCTGTGGAGATGAAAAGAGAGAACATATATACCCACTTCTAGCATGTAGCAAAGTTTTTTCTCTCTCTTCTCTTTTTTCTTTTTTCTTTCTCTCTCTCTTTTTCCTTCTTTCCTTCCTTTTTCTTCCTCCCTCCCTCCTTCCTTCCTTCCTTTTTCCTTCCTTCCTTCCTTCCCTCC